>CM038793.1:287416308-287530631 GCA_021764765.1 Vicia sativa | reverse complement strand
TTTTATTTAACAATAATATAAAATAATAAAAATAGATTTTTATTTTATCATCTAGAACAAGGTGGTGACACTTGTCACCACGCAGATTTAATAGGAAAATACAAATATAAACCTATTTTTATATTATTATTGTTTTAATAAAAAAAAAGAAAATGGAAAGGAAAATAAGAACAGATTTTCCTTCTCTCTCACGTTTTCGCCCATCTCGCTCAAACTCACTACTCACCGCCCGATCTCTCTCTCCCGCCGCTGATCCTCTGCTCTCTCTCTCTCACCGATCGATCCTGTCCCTCTCTCCTCACCGATCGTGAACCTCTCTCTCACCCCCATTGTCGCCCGCTCAGCCTCATCCACCCGCCCATGATCTCTCTCTCACTCACCTCGATTTCGTTTGCATGTTTATTCTTTGAATGTTTGATTTCTGGTTTTCTGAATGTTTGATCATGTTGTGTGTTGACATGTTGGAACTAGAACAGGAGCGATGAACCCAAAGCATTTCGCGATGGTGAAAGTAATTTTGGAGACGCCTGATCTGTGATAACCCTTCTAATCTTGTTCGTGAGACAACCGATTGCTTCTTCTTCTTTCTCTATCTGTAAACATGCAATTTCTCGGAAAAGAATACATAATCAAGGCGCTTGGTTAGGAACATGATGAGTGTTTGTTATGTTTACATGCTGCTTCGTTTGGTTGCTATTATGAACTTGGTTTTTGACTTGTGAGTTCGATACTATGCTTGTTTGGTCTCGATTTTGGAGGATAGAAAATACTACACTTTTGATTTTCGGGTATAGAAATGAGAATGCTACACCCGACTTCTTTTTGGTCCGATGATGGTTATCAATATCCTTTCTTCTTGTGTCCTCCCTCGTCCCTTTCTCGCTCGAACCGATATTATATGAATCTTAGCTTGTCCATGTCTTTCCCAGTTGCTTGCTTTAATGGTTTAGAACCATGTTGTTATGATGAATCTCTGAGTTTCTTGACTTTTGGGTTTATGCTTATACTGTCTCTCGTGATTTAGCCATGATGTTTTCTGACTTAACCATACTATCTGCTCTGAATTTGGCCTGCTCTGATTTCTTGACTTATCTTCTCTCTCAAATTGTCCCTGCTATGTTGACTTGATATTCACACTGTGGGATTGGTATGGTACTTGATACATGCTTGCTATTGGGATTTTTGTGCCTCTTTCTTGCTGCCTGTTGTGTTGATCCATACCTGCTGCTGTTGCCTTTTGACTTCTATTGCTGCCGTGTTGATCATGCCTCTTGTATGCTGTTGATATATCCGCTGCCCGAACTTTTAAACTGTCACAGATGCGCGTCTGAATCGAATCACGTCGATTGCTTTGAAAACCGTGAACCGGGCTAGCTGGTGATTTGCGACTTGTTCGCCGATGATTAATCTTCACGATTATGGAGGCTTAGAAAAACCCGATTCCGCCTAACCGCCCTAATGATGAGGCTTTGACAATGTAAACGATCTTCCGACAATTTCTCGCTTTGCTTTGTTTATGTTTCAATTATGTTTATGCTTCTAACTTGATTTCTTCTTTGTTTCATGTAACGATGGATGATGAAACGGCATGCATGATGAAGATGGAAAGGTAATTCAAGACGAAAAGCTTCGGAGGACGATAAAATGTTGAAACAACCGGAGATCGTAGCATTAGTTTAGGAAATTTAGAAACTTGTAGGATTTAGGATCGCTTTGTAGAACTTCTTTGCAAACTGAATATACTTGTAACAATTCCCTCTTTTTTAACCTTCATGATATAAAGTTTAAATGAATGAAATTGAATTCAAACAATGTCGGTAATAGCTTAGGACTTGTAAGTTTGAGATGAAACACTATGAACTTGTAACAAATCTTGTAGTTGGAATGATATCAGTGTAAACATTTGAGCTGAGTAATTCTATTGTTGCTTGTAACAATCTTGAATTGTTCTTTGAAATTTGAATAGAATTTGAATTAACACATGAAAATGTCCTACTTTACATTTCGCCGCATTGAATTGATTCAAACAAATATGTTCAAACTTTCTTCTTTGCACTTGAATTATGTAACATAACTCTCCGAGTTTGCAATAACATCACCATCAAAATTGGTTTGAAGTATTGACAAAATTGTTCTCATAATTGGAACTTTGAAGCTAAACAACTTGGCAACATTTCCATAGCTTGCAATGTACTTGAATGAATATTTGAATGGTATTCAACCAACTTGCCAATGTCGAAACTCTCCTCTTTCTTTTGTGAAGAAATTATAATTAGAAACTTAAACATTCTTTGGATACTATCCGAACACTGAGAAATGCCTTGAATGTGAACATGAAAGTTGTAAAGTCACATGGATCAATAGAGTTTTTTAAAAAGTAAGCTTGAATTATCAAGAATTCTCTTTGTGCCAAATAAATTCAACAACTTGATCTGTTTGAATATCTCATGAGTTTGAGCACTAACAATATGTTAAAATCAACAATTCTATCTTGTGTTATTTCTTCCAGTCCACCAAACTTTACAACCCGTTGGTGATTATTCGCCTTAACTCTTGAAACACTTTTGCACTTGGTAAATTGATTAACACAAACTAAGTTTCTACAACTTCACAAAGCTTCGAACGAACTTGATTTTTCCGTCTGCAAAATTAATGTATCTTGAACCAAAGTTTAAATTAATTTAGTTGAAACAAAAGATTTAAGCACGATGGATGTTCCAAGAAAATATGATCAAGAGGGTAATTTTAAAAGTACAAAGCTTTCAAGAAAGTGTTAGAAGGTCTGACCTAAGAAAGTTATCTTTTCCAAGTTTCTTATAGGTCATTTATAATTAATACTTACTAAGTTCTCCCATTTTCATATTTCCTCTTTTGTTCTCTGCTCTCTCTGCCACGACTATTGTTACTCACTCCCACTACCCTCGCCTACTACTATCAACGCCGCCCCTCGCGTGCCAACCTTCACTACTTCGTTCGAATGCGCAGAGAAGAGGTAGACGAAGAGGAACTGATTGCTTTAAACAGGTGAAAGTAGAAGGAAGGAAAGAGATTCACCTTATTGAACCTCATCGGCCATTGTTGAAGAATCACCAGAGAAAGTCTTCAACCTGGGCCTGATTCACTTTATTCTCTCCCGATTTTGTTGTTGTTCTGAAGTTTATTCATTCGTTGTTCGGTGTTTTGATAAACTTACTTTGTTAGGAAGCGTATGAAGACATCTTGTTGTGTTATTCAATCTGTTTTGAGTAGAAATGTTGTTGTCGGTTAATAGTCAAATTATCTCGCACTGTACATCATCTACTTGAATCTCAATGAGACGGATCCGCAATATACCCCAACGGTGAGATACATGGAAAACGCATGCAACCGCAGACGGCGGAAAGCGATCTGATAAGCAACTTTCCAACCTCTTAGTAATCTGAATGGACCAAAGCGCGAAGTCAACTTTGACTACAAGGCTCGACTCACTACATTGAGTAACCTCATGAACGCATGATCTCCTTCACTAAACTCAAGATCTTCCTCTCTTATCATGATAACTTTCCGACGACTAGAAGTCCTCATCTTCTCTGAATTATCTTGATCTTTTACGAAGTTTGTTGAACAATCCAAGCGATCAAAGACTTTCTCCAGATCGCACCAACACAGCGGTGTCCGACATCTCCTACCATACAATGCCTCAAGCGGAGCCATACCGATGCTCGAATGAAAACTATTGTTGTAGGTAAAATCTATCGACAAATAGCTATCCCAGCTCCACCTTTATCTAACACACAAGCCCTCAACAAATCTTCTAACACTGAATCGTCCTCTCCGTCGACCATCATGCATGGATGATATGCGGAACTCAATCGTAGCTTAGTACCCGAGCTTCAACTCACCCGAACTTAGAAGTAAACCTCGGATCTCTATCCGACACAATGCTAGACGAATACCATGCAAACTTACAATCCTCTCAACATACAATTCGCCAACTCTCCATCGGATAATCCATTCTTATCGGAATAAAGTGGCGGATCATTAATCGGTCGACAATGACCCAAATAGAATCCGTTCTTCGTCGTCCTCGGAACCGACACGAATCCATTGAAATTCCATCCCATTTCCATTCGGAACAAACAACGGTTCCATCAATCCCGACAGCTTTTGATGTTCAATCTTTGATTCGACAAACCAAACATGCATACACAAACTCGGCAATTTCCTTTTCATTCCAGGCCACCAAAATAATTTCTTCAAATCATGATACATCTTAGTAGCACCGGGATGAATACTCAACCCACTTGATGTCTTTCTTCCAAGATACTCTTTCTGATCTCAGCAATATCCGTAACACACACTCTATCACCAAGTCTCATAACGCCATTCTCGTCAATTCGGAACTCGCCTCCTTGACCTTGGTTAATCAATGTCGACTTATCCACCAAACCAACATCGATTTACGTCATTTCGAATCTCTTCCAAGATACGCTAGTCGGCTTCAACATGCCCAATTTCACACTATTCTCGAGTAGTTTCACATACCAAACTCAAGTCTCTGAATTGTTCCACTAAATCAATTCACGAACCATTAACATTGACATATGCGGGACTTCCCGCTCGATGCATCTGCTACCACGCTTTGCTTACCGGGATGGTAATTCAAACCAAAATCATAATCCTTGAGAAATTCTAACCATCTTCTCTGCCTCATATTCAACTCTTTCGATCAAAGAGATACTTGGGTTCTTATGATCCTTTGAACACTTCAAATCGTGAACCACGGATAATGCCTCCACAATTTCAACACAAACACAACATTACAACTCTAAATCATGAGTCGGTAATTCCTTTCATGAGTCTTCAATTGTCTTGAAGCATAAGCCACAACCCGCCTATCTTGCATCAAACACCTCCTAAACCCATCAAAGACGCATCACAATACACTACGAAAGATTCTTCCGGATTGGCAAAATTAAAATCGAGCACTAGTCAACCTCCTCTTCAATTCTTGGAATTCCTTCTCACAATCTGCATCCCAAACAAACGCTTGACCTTTTCTTGTCAACTTAGTCAACGGTAACGCAACTGAAAATCCTCAATGAACTTCCGGTAGTAACTCGCAAGACCAAGAAAACTACGAATCTACATTCTTCTTGGCCCACGAGATACCGCTTCTACTTTGTGTACAAACAATACCATTCTTGGAAATCACGTGACCAAGGAAACTCACCGCTTAACAAAACTCGCATTTAGACAACTTAGCATAAAGCTTCTTCTCTTTCAATAATTCCAATACAACCCTAAGATGCTTTGCATGCTCCTCATCATTCTTTGAATAGATTGTGTCGTCAATAAATACCACCACAAACTTGTCAAGATACGGATGAAATATTCTTCATATACTCCATAAACACACAGGTGCATTAGTAACTCAATGCCTAACTTTTATGCAAATAATCCAACAAGTTGCAAGCCACACAATGCCTTTCTCTCTTTAACTTTCTTTTTTTAAAAGTATACCAATCCAAAAAATTAGTTAAACAATCCTCTACCTCCCTCCAAGGTTTACCAATCCAATTAGCTATATTCCTCCATAAAATTTTCACCACTGAGCAATTAAATAAAGAATGCTCTCTACTTTCATTATCAACACCACAAAAACACATTTTAAGGTTTCCAAGGGAATGGAATACCTCTATGTGCCAAAAGATTTTAGTCAAATTCTATCCACAAAAGTTTCCAACCAAAGATTTAATCTTAAAAGGAACCTCTAATTTCCAAACTAATCCCAAAGCTTCATCACCTCTATTCCTCGGACTGAAGGAATCTGCCTATTAGCATAAAAGCATAGCAAGAAGACACCGACAAAGCCCTTCGGTTCCAACAACCAAATAACTTTATCAATTCGGATTCTATCAAAGATGAGTTATTCAACTTGAACCAAACTATTATACATATTTCTTAACTCCACACAAACATTCTCATAAATACCACGGTTATTCCACATCCACTCACCATTTATCCAACCTCCCATTCCGCCAATCGAAACCATTTTCAAACTAGATAACACATATAATTCTAGATAACTTTCTTTTAAACAACCATCCTCCAACCAATCCGCCTCCCAAAATGGGATAGCAAAACCTTTTCCCACCTCAAATTTGCGTTTCCACAATAGGGTCGTTTGAAGAAAAATGAGCAATGGACAAGATATCTTTCCACCAAAAGATTGAGATTCTAAAACATTGGACTTTGACTGCCACAAAAACTTTCATTGCTACATCACCATACCTAGCTTTCAAAACCTTGAACCAAAGGGACTTTTGGCCTTGAAGAATTCTCCACCTCCATTTATTAAGTAGGGTCATATTGAAATCCCCCTTCTTTAATCCCTAAACCCCCAATTTAAAAGGAAGACAAACTTGCTTCCAACTCACCCAATGAATATTCTCTTCTCCTCCGTCCTCCCCATGAAAAACCACCTTGTAAATTAGTTATTATCTTAACAACCTTTCTAGGCATCTTATAAAAGACATAAGAAAGATGGATAAAGAACAAAGAATATATTTCAAAGTGGTAATTATACCACCGAGATTGAGAAACCTATTCTTTCATCCCGATAATCGATTCTTCATCTTATGAATGAGGGGACCAGTTGCCAACTTTCTCGGATTAGATCCGATAGGTATACCAAGGAACTTAAAATTACTCTCTTCAAGCTTGCAAGCTAACACATATGAAGCTGCTTCTAGGAAGTTCAGATTCACGTTAATGCCTATTAATTTGCAGTCGAAGGTAGCTGACATGTTGGTGTCGAAGTATTGTATGTTGTAGTCAAAAAAGGATCAAGCGTGCAATGATTGAAGGATGCTAGGACCTAGCATTGAATTGGGCCTGCTTTTGTTATGTCTAATTGTTTAAGTTAGCTTGTACCTTAAATTAACTTGCAATAGGTATATTTATGATAAAATTCCATTAGTTTAGTATGTTAAGTTTATCATAAATAACATACTAGTATTCAGGGCGGTCCCTACCTTTTAGAGACCCTGAGCAAATAATAAAAGGTGGCCCGAATAAAAAATTGAGCAACTAACCTTGAATTTATATTTTTTATTTACAATTGTATTTTTCTTTTTTGGAGATAGAGAAGACCGTTATGTCAGCTTAAAGGGATGGTGGTTATGGTTGTCATCGGAGGTGGCGACGCGATGTAGTGGTTGGCATGTGAGAGAAAATGATTTGAAGAGTTAAAAAAAGATACATGCGTAAAAATGTGAAAATTTATTGAGAAATGTGATGTGAATTTTATATTGTTATTGATGAAATCAAAGGGAGATATTTTTTATATTTAGATTATAAACAATATTAAAAACTAAAAAATAGTTCCATGTATATCAATAGAATTTGACTGATATAAATATAATTTTTATATCTGGAAAATTAATATCAAAGTGTTATAATTAATAATAAACAAAATTTTAAAATTGTAAAATATAAGAATACCGGTTGACCCTATAGTTTTTAAAACAAAAAACAAAAAAAATTGTATTTTAAAATTATTTTTAGAATAATGAAACTTTTAAAATTTTAAGATATAATAATAAAAGTCTCAAAATTTAATTAAAATTGATATATAAATATAAATGAAGTTAAACAAATTAAATAAAATTATAAATCTTATAAATATTACATCAAATTAGATTAACTTTAATTAAGTTGTTCAAAGTAATTTTAATTTTAATAATTTAATCTATTATATATTTAATTATGTTCCTTGAATTAAAAATAATACTAAATTTTTAAGTTTGAATTTATTATTACAAAATCAAATATAATAAAATCTTTTTCATAAAAAAAATAAAAAAATAAAACTAAACATAAATCATAATATATTATATTTTATTATATAAATATAATTATAAATCATTTTTATTTGAAATATTTAAATTTAAATTTAAATATAACTTATATATATTATTCAAAATTCATTTTTAAAAAATATAAAATTCTGCTATCGCTTTATGTTGTTATTATTTTAGTATATATATATATATATATAATTATTATTATAATTTTTAACTCACCCGATTTTGAGGTCCTAGGCCATGAGCTGTTGCCCAGCCCAAGGCGAGCCTTGCTAGTATCTCATCATTTCATCTGTAAATCCTAATTTAAAGTGAGAGAGTTATTTGTTATTCTTATATACTTGTAATATTGTCTTGAAGATAAATGAAAGAATAACAATTCATAACCAATCCTTGTGTTCATCGTGTTCTTCATTCTTTTCTACCCTAATTATTTTTAATCATAGGAAACAAGTCTATAGTTTGTTTTCAAGACATTCGATTCACAACAAAATTTATTTAAAATATTACATCATATACAATTTTTTTTTTAGAGTGTCTATATACTTTACTATAATATTCTTTTATATATTATCAAATAATAAACTAATGAAAAATAACTAAATACTACACAAAAGAGATAATAGAATTAAAATACAATAAAATGATTTTTATTTTATTTTGGAAAAAATAGTCTAACAAACCAATCATTACATATTCACTTATATTAAGAATATTTCTCTCAAATTTCAAAAATAAAGAGATGTCCAAATCTAACAGAATAAAATATTTTTTGTTTTAAAATTATAGCAAAAAATAACACTTGAAATAAATGTTTTATTTTTTATCTTAAAGTAGTTCTTACACAATTTTCAAATATAAGTTAAGTTGATCTTAAAAAATAATATAATATGTAACAAACTTATAAAGTTAAACAAAATAGACATAAATTTTATAAAGTTATTGAAAGTTATATTTGATAATAATTATAAATAAATTTTAATTTTGTTTAACACTAAAAATAAATACATATATTTAAAATTAAAGTAAAGTATCTAATTGAAAGATAAGAAAACAAAACCATGAGAATTAGAAAACAATAATACCACTTGCAAACCTAAATTACGTATATCACTCTCAATTTCCACGCATCTATTTTTTCAAATGAAATGTATATTTGTCTATTTGATTAACTTATGTTATTGTTTCTCTGTAATTCACAAAAATAGTTTGTAATACAAATTTAATAATCATAATTTGTAAAAATCAAATCTTAATATATTTAAAATTTAATAAAATAAGAGTGGAGATCAACTTACTCAGTAAGTTTTTAACTTACTCCACGACCTTTATATTTAAATTAGATTTAATCTAATTGTTAAAAATTGCAATAAGCATTAACCATTAGATTAAATCTAATTTAAATGCAAAGATTTAGAGTAAGTTAAACAAATTTACTTTGTAGTAAGTTCAAGAAAAAACAACTTATGGCGACTACAAAGACAACGCTTTTATCTAAAAGCATGCCATAAGTTGTTAAAAAATTTCTAAAAAAGCGTTGCTAAAGGCCTCCACCTTAGAAATTTCTTTTACAAAAGCGCTCTTATAGGTGTACCTCGAAAGCACTTTTGAAAAGCGTGCTAAAGCCCATGAAAATATTAACCTTAGAAAGCGCTCAAAAGCTCAAAGCAATGAAAATAAAGTGCTTTCAAGGAAAAAGCGTGGTAAAGGTATACCTTGAAAGCGCTTTGAAAGCTGCTAAAGCCAATGAAATTATTAACCTTAAGCGCTTTTCAAAAGCGATGCTTATTCAATGAAAAGAATGCTTTCAAGGGTGGTGGTAAAGGCACCTAAGAAAACACTTTTCAAAAGCGCTCTTATAGGTCATTTATGAATTTTTAATAAAACTAATTACAATCGACCTAATTACTTTCATATTTTCCCTTTTTTGTTCTCTCTGTCTCTCGCCACAACCATTGTTACTCACTCAACTACTCCTTCCGTCTACTATATGACGTCCGTCTCGCCTTGCCAACCTTCACTACTTCAGGCCATGCGAAGAGAAGAAACAGAAGGCTCGTTTTAAGCAGTGAGAAAGTAGAAGGAAGAAAGAGATTCACCTTATCGAACCTCATCGAATCCATTGTTGAAGAATCAGAAAGTCTTCAACTCCATTCGAGTTCACTTTATTCCTCTCTCTCGATTTTGTTGTTGTTTGCTAAAGTTTATTCATTCTTTGTTACGGTGTTTTCTGTGATAAACTTATTTTGTTAGGAAGTATGAAGGCATCTTGTTGTGTTAGGTTCGATCCGTTTTGAGTAGAAATGTTGCTATCTCATGTTAATAATGTTAGGTTATTACGAGTTATCGATATATGCTTAGTGTAGAAATGGGAAATGATAATGTTAAGGTATTTTTGTTTTAGTTAAAGTTATATTGATTGATATTTGTTCTAGTTTCAATGAAAGTTTGATATTGCGTTTACTGCGTAAGATATAACGAGAAACTTATGGGAAGCATGCGTTTCCTTTTGAGAATTTGAGCGAGAAAAGTCATTTTATTTGATTAATCAATTGAATTGTGGTGCTGAATTTATTTTAGTCAATTAATTTTGAATTGGAATTCAATAATAGGAGCGCTCAACTCCTAAATTTTACTACCATAACAACATAAAATAAGAACATACTTTCTATTGTAGTTTACAAACATATAGGATCCTTAATATTTATGTTAAAAACAAGATCTGATTAATTTGAATTTAAAAATAAATATTTCGAGACTATTTATTTGATGTTAAAAACATAAAGCCATAGTCACCTAGTTATAAGTTATCAAAAAAATTCTCTAATACTTATCATTGTATTTTATTTCAAATTAAAGTAACCTATTCTAAATAGAATAAAACTAAAGTATATTTTTTATAGTTATTAAACAACTTACGTTTAGTAGTGTATTTTAAAACAAGGTCTTCCTCCACTTTAAATTCAAAATAATTACTCTAATTTTATTCTTAAAATTCATCACAATATCTATATATTTAAATATATACTAGTATATTTTGTTTTAGAAATTATGTTAACTCTTGATAATTTAACCCTTAACGTGTCCACTGTTACGCTACAAATCTGAAGAAAGTGATTTGAAGTTGAATTGAACAAATAGAACGTGTTTTGGATTCCCAGTGTTGCTTGTGAAGCAATAATCATGTTTAACATTGTGTTTACTTGAGTTTAAGTGTGTTTAGTACAATGTATATAATGCTGATTTTTTACATGTACATTGAATTGTTTTTTCTTGTTTCTTACTTGTAAATATTCTTTTGTTCATATCATTCATGCAAGTTTCATCCAGTTTATTTTAATTCCATTGTAAATACGCATTGTTCATGTACATTAATACATTCTAATTTCATTGAGCATGATTAGATTTAGGTAGTGAAGACTATTATGCTGTGAAATCAGTTGGTTTGATTGTGATAATCTCGGTTCGATTGTGATAATTTAATTCCATATTCGCTTACAATCGAAGAAAGTGTTTTGATCGATATACAAATGTTATGTTGTCCGATTCTGTTTGTTATAGATGATGTGATTGTTGTTTAATTCCGGTTGTTGTGATTTGTTTCAAATTTAGATGCATAGTTTGCTTTTGGATGTACATTTACATTGCTGATCTATTTTGAAATAGAGTTTATACATTTGGTTTTGTAATATCGTTGTTGAGTTTGTAATTGCTTTGATCTTGAGTTCATTATTGAAGATTAGAGGATGTTGGTTTGAGTGTAAATGTTAGAGATAATGATTATTGTTTGGGATTGGACTTAAATGAGAAAATCGGTTTGTGATACCATTGTATTTCCGATAGATGTTTGATTGATTTGAGTTGAATTTTGGGTCGTTATTTTATTCTTACTTGTTGCGGAGGTTTGTTTGTTTGATTATCGCTTATTGTGAACTTGATTTATCATGTTTTGAAGTTGAATTAAACTAATAGCATGCGTTTTGGATTCGGTTTTGTTTGTGAGCGATAATCATGTTTACCGTTGCGTTTACTTGAGTTTAAGAGTGTTTAGTACAATGTATATAATGCTAATTTTTACATGTACATTGAATCTTGACTTGTTTTTCTTGTTTCTTACTTGTAAATATTCTTTTGTTCATATCATTCATGCAAGTTTCATTCGGTTCATTCTAATTTCATTGTAAATAGGCATTGCTCATGTACATTCATACATTCTAATTTCATTGAGCATGATTGGACGTGTGAATTGAATAATAACGAGTTTCTTTGATTTTAGTTTCATTTGTGAATTGAATTTCTTGAATGATAGATTACTTGGTTCTTGAATTGTTCATGTGCATCGTATAAATTTCTTGAATTATTTTATATGTTATAACTTATCCTTGATGTTGTTTTATATGTACAACACTCATTCTCTGTGTTTCGGTTTACCTTCTCGTTTCAACTTCTCGACGTTGTTGCTCGATAAATCCGAGGTAAATTTCTTCCTCAAATTACTGGTATTGTGATGAATTTGTCTAAAATTGCATGAATATGTTGCATTTTCTTGCTCGGATCCATTCCGTGTATACTTTACATTTTGATGAAACGCATTTAACGTTTTGTGCCCTAATTAGTTGTTTTGTTTAGCTTAATTAGTAAAGCCATGGATAAGACATGGATGTATTCAATCGATTGTCGAAAGAGTAAGAGAAATTATCGGAATTCATTAAGTTTGTTGTTCGCATAAAGACCCTAGTCGAATGACATGTCCTTGTTTGGGTTTTATGAGAGTCGGGTTGTATGATTCTTGGCATCATATTTAATACGATATGGAATTGATAGAAGTTATACATGTTGGAATATGTATGGTAAGAAAAGTAACGAGAATGTTGAATCAGGGGATAATACGACCAATGCTTCAAACGACAATTGTACAGATACATACGATTGTGATCGAGTCGAAGAGATTGTAGAAGCTTGAAGAAGATTTTAATGATTGTCCCAAAATGTTCGAGAGGTTGGTAAGCGATGCAGAGAAACCGTTGTATAATGGTTGTACAAAATTCACAAGATTATGCGATATTAAGTTGTACAACAAGGCGGGTTATGGATAATCGATAAAGTTCATGTTCTATCCAATCATATTCCAAGTATCTCCTCCATGATTATCCACCAACAAGATTCAACTTATTTCAAAACTCACTCTTCCTCCACCTGCCATCTAGAATCCATTCTCCTACAAAACAAAATCTCCTCTTCCTCCACCTTGATCGTAACCTATTCACCTTTTAAAAAGGTGAAATTAGTCGGGTCTCAAATGTCCTATGAGATGTCGAGACACTAATCATGACACAACACATGAACAATGTAGAATATATAATTGATAGTGCAAAAGTAAAGGAACACACATAATTGTTTATCCAGTTTGGTGCAAAATCACCTACATATTGAGGCTACCAAAGAAAGGAAATTCATTAAACAATATCAATTCAAAGTTAAACTCCTCCGTTTACAACTTACAACTTAATCACTACCCTATACTTCTACCTAAGAACTCCTAGATGAGATCCTTTCACTTTCCCTCACTCACAAATGATGAACAATTCTAAACATTTAGAATAATTTTAGAAGACAAACAATCAACTCTTCATAATATATTATGAGTTATTGACAATAGTTACAACTCAACTAACAGTCTAACTCAAGTATTAAATAATACAAGAATAACTCACAATTTGCACAATCCAACTCTACTATAGAGTGGATGACAGAACTGATGGAACACAAATCCTAAAGGCTAGATAAATGGTACAATAAGTTCCATAACTACATTAGGTTTGAACCCTTATATTTATAACAATCTTCTGACAGGACTGGACTTCAAAACCTCAACTGACCTGTATCAAATAAGGCTGCAAATATATCTCCCAAAACTTAGGATATAAATAATTAGTTTTCTAATTTATCTCCATAATTAGAAACTAACACAACTCCTTAATTTCTCGCTTGAATATCTTATTTCTAAAATGGAATGCCACATAGGATAGCATAATATTCCCAAAATATCGTGCATTTGTAACAAACAAAACTAATCCAATTTTCAGCTGCACACAAGCTCGATATCAAATGATTTTGAATAAAACATCTTTATTCGACATATTTCCATAATATTAGGATCTGTAACAAACCTACACACTCCAATCTTAACATATATCATGTGGAATGTAGCAGACATGTCATAAGGTTGTGACAAAATTTACTTTATAAAACCATATGAATGTATAGAATTTTCTTAATTATAACTATGCTTACCCGTAATAACAGTTTCATAATATATACATAAGAAGAGAAATAAAAGTATACTATATCAATAACAAAAGTATTAATTACAGCACAATCAAAAACATGCATTTCATCTTCTAAAATCATGCATCTGACCAAGTAATGTCAAGGCCACCCCATTGTTCTTTAGGCACATTTAAAGCTTTCCACACAGCTTTGGAAGCATCAACAATATTGTTTGGACATGGAGGTTGGTAGTCATGTTCTGCATCACACCCCTTTGTAGAGTCACACTCGTCAACAACCATGGCCACCACACTTTTTCCATTAGCACTGATGGTAATGTTTTTGAGGCACCTGCTCTCGTGGTTGAACCATCCTGTGGAAAGTGCAACTACTGGAGTATCGTCGGAATGATACTGCTTGTCACATTCTGAAGGCCGCCTCCATCTCCACCTTTTTGGAAACTGTTAAGAGTGAGATATGCTTTGGTGTAAGTAGATACAGACGGAGAACATTGATAAGTTGTGTACATTTTTCCTTGCACACAACAATCAGAATCATTCTCTTGATTGCATTGTCCTGGAGGAGCTTTCTTTCCTTCGATTCTACCGCTAGGACGGCAGCTCTGAGCTTTAGAGGGTACACAAGTTGTCAATATGAGACAGACAAACAATACAAAAGAAACTTTGGGGCAAAATCTCTTCATTTTGGCTATGCAACTGTGTTTTTCCTCTTTGTTGTTGTTGTTAATGTTTGATGATTTGGGTGTAATTTAAGTGAGTATATATAGAGAACTCCACTATGTAAACATAGAAAGAAAAAGATATATACAAGTTAGATTTTGAGTCAAAGGTATGTGTTTATTTCTACATCACTATAGGATCAGTTTTGAGGTCAAACAAGTTCTACACTTAGCTTGATGTTTGTAATTACAACTATTGATTCTGGTAATTTGTTCTTTTATAAGACTTTTAAACTATTAATAAAAAGATGATTATTTATTAAAATGCATAACGTGAAATGTCAGTATTATTTGATATTACAATACACATATTGATTAGCTCTTTATCAATTTTGAGGTTCCTAAATAACACGAATAAATAAATTCAGACAAAAGGTAGAAGTGAAATTCCAATGCCAAGTTCATACAATATTTATTTTGTATTAAAAGGTAAGCATCTAATCCAGGACACAAAGTTACTTTATTTGGTTGAATGATACTTTGTAGGTTTCTCTCCTACTAGATTTGTGTCTTACATTAAATTGTGGCAATAGCAGGTTAAAACAAAGATTTATTTTATTTAGCGTTTTCATGAGAAAACAATTAAATTATTGATCAAGAATGATACATATTTAGGAAACATGTACATAAAATATTCTTAAAATCAAATTTAAAGAAATCCGCATACTTATATTTCTGTACTTAGTTATCTAGTATTTAATCATCTATATAATATATTAAATTTATTGCATCAAATATTATAATTATAACAACATATCACTAATTATAATTAGGGATTTTCTTAACTCACTCCATAGTGGAGTGGGATACTCTATAATATTTTTAAAATGCCTTTTAAAAAATCGAAAATGCATTTTGATTCAAATTTTTCTCCACAAATCATGTCAATTGTAGTTTCATCCCTCAAAATACAAAAATATTTGAAATATATTTCGATATAAATCGAAATACATTTCGGTTTCATTCTTTTTCTCTCCTCTTATTTGTTTCACGGATGAGATAAAGAGATAATGATTTGAAAAGTCTACAATTAAAATAGATAATACATGAACCTATCTTTGACCTCTTTTCAAATAGGTTTGTTGCATGTGTGAACAAAATTTAATAAGAAAACACTAAAGCACCAAAATATTATTGGTAGAGAAGAAAAAATTGAAATCG
Source organism: Vicia sativa (assembly GCA_021764765.1). Classification (NCBI taxonomy): domain Eukaryota; kingdom Viridiplantae; phylum Streptophyta; class Magnoliopsida; order Fabales; family Fabaceae; genus Vicia; species Vicia sativa. Next base: position 287,514,614 of record CM038793.1, on the reverse strand, counting down.
AAATGTACTTTTGGTTTATATTAGGAGTGTATTTTGATTTCTATATATATTTTTCAGATCTAGAGTGCATCGGAAGTATATTTCGATTTTGAGGAACATTTATGAAATTTCACGTGGTGAATAAGAAAGATCGAGAAATCTCCTTATAACTATATCAAATCATAAAGTATAACTAGAAATTTACCACATCATTCTATAGTGTTATATGTCATATCTCAAAACATATATTCTTCCTATACTTCTACAAATTATCTCATATTTTAAATATGGAAAATGCTAACATATGTCATTGTCCCAAAGAAACAAGTTAATAAACAATTTGTAGAAATATTCTTTAACGTATGCATTCAACGTTTGAAACTTTAAATCGACTTTATTACATTTAATAATTATATTTAGATTTTTCTAATTATAATATCATTAAAGGCACATGTTAGCATGAACCTTAAAATAAAAGAGATGTGAAAATTCAAATATAATAAAATTCTATTTTAGTTTTCCTAAAATTATAACAATAAAACTAACACTTGAAATAAATATTTCTAATCTTAAAATAGTTCTTACATAATTTTGAAATATAATTCACTTTAAACTTTTGAGAATTGGATCAAACTCTATTTATTTGAAGAGGAGTTTCTTGGTTTTGACAGTTTGTGAGGTAGTCAGAAAGTAAGGTAGTGACATGTTGGTGTCAAGTATTGTATGTTGTAGTCGAAAAAGGATCAAGCATGCAATGATCGAAGGATGCTAGGACTGTTAGCATTGAATTGGTCTACATTTGTTATGTCCAATTGTTTAAGTTAGCTTATACCTTAAGTTAACTTGCAATAGGTATATTTATGATGAAAAGTCCATTAGTTTAGGATGTTAAGTTTATTATAAATAGCATACTAGTATTTGAGGCAGGTCCGACCTTTTAGAGCCACAGGCAAATAATAAAAGGTGGCGAATAAAAATTGAGCAACTAACCTTGAATTTATATATTTTTATTTACAATTGTATTTTTCTTTGTTTTGCGAGAGAGGAGAAGACCGTAATGTCGACAAAGGTGGTTATGATTATCATCGGAGGTGGCGTGCGATGAAGTGCTTGGCGTGTGGGAGGCAATGATTTGAAGAGTTAAAAAGAGATACATGTGTGAAAATGTGAAAACTTATTGAGAAATGTGATGTGAATTTTATATTAGTATTGATGAAATCAAAGGAGATATTTTTATATTTAAATTATAAACAATATTAAAACTAAAAATAGTTCTAAGTATGGCAATAGAATTTGACTGATATAAATATGATTTTATATCGCAAAGTTAATATCAAAGTATTTTAATTAATAATCAACAAAATTTTAAAATTGTAAAATATAAGAATACGGTTGATCCTATAGTTTTTAAAACAAAAATATAAAATTTGTAATTTAAAATTATTTTTAGAATAATGAAACTTTTAAAATTTTAAGATAAAATAATAAAAGCCTCAAAATTTAATTAAAATTGATATATAAATCAAAGGAAGTTAAACAAATTAAATAAAATTATAAATCTTATTAATATTACATCAAATTAGATTAAATTTCATTAAGTTGTTCAAATGATTTTAATTTAATTAATTTAATATACTATATATTTAATTAGGTTGACTTAATTAAAAATAGTACTAAATTTTTAAGTTTGAATTTATTATTACAAAATGAAATCTAATAAAATGTTTTATATAAATAAAATTAAAAAATAAAACTAAACATAAATCATAATATATTATATTTTATCATATAAATATAATAATAAATAAATTTTTTATTTGAAATCTTTAAATTTAAATTTAAATATAACTTATATATATTATTCAAAATTCATTTTTTTCAAAAATATAAAATTCCGATTGACTATCACTTTATGTTGTTATTATAATTTTTAATTAATCACCCAATTTTGAGGTCCTAGGCCATGGGCCCGGTTGCCCTGACCCAAGGTCGGCCCTGCTCGTATCTCATCATTGCATACTGTAAATCTTAATTTAAAGTGGGAGAGTTAGTTGTTATTCTTATATACTTGTAATATTGTCTTAAAGATAAATGAAAGAATAACAATTCATAATTAATCCTTGTGTTCATTGTGTTCTTCATTCTTTTTCTATCCTAATTGTTTTTTTTTTTATCATAAAGAAACAAGTCTATAGTTTGTTTCCAAGACATTCGATTCACAACAAAACTTGTTTAAAGTATAACATAATATACAATATTTTTTTACAGTGTCTATATACTTTACTATAATATTCTTTTATATATTATCAAATAATTAACTAATGAAAAATAACTAAATACTACACAAAAGAGATAATAGAATTAAAACACAATAAAATGTTTTTTATTTTATTTTGAAAAACAATAATCTAACAAACCCATCAATACGTATTCACTTATATTAAGAATATTTCTCTCAAATTTCAAAAATAAAAGAGATGTCCAAATCTAAACAGAATAAAATATTTTTTTTGTTTTTCTGAAATTATAGCAATAAAAATAACACTTGAAATAAATGTTTTTTTTATCTTAAAGTAGTTCTTACAAAATTTTCAAATATAAGGCACTTTAAGTTGATCTTAAAAAATAATATAGTATGTAACAAACTTATAAAGTTCACTAAAATAGACATAAATTTTATAAAGTTATTGGAAGTTATATTTGATAATAATTGTAAATAAATTTTAATTTTGATTAACACTAAAATAAATACATATATTTAAAATTAAAGTAAAATATCTAATTAAAAGATAAGTGAAAAAAACCCATGAGAATTAGAAAAACAATAATATCACTTGCAAACCTAAATTACGTATATCACTCTCAATTTATACGCATCTATTTTTTCAATGAAATGTATATTTGTCTATTTGATTAATTTATGTTATTGTTTCTATTATAATTCACAAAAATAGTTTGTAATACAATTTAGCAATAAGCATTAACCATTAGATTAAATCTAATTTAAATGCAAAGATTGTAGAGTAAGTTAAACAAACTTATCTTTTGTAGTAAGTTCACTATGCCAAAGTTCTTAATGAATTTTGCTAAAAAAGCCGCTAAAGGCTACCTTTAAGCGTTTTCAAAAGTATGATAAAGGCCTCCACCTTAGAAAGTGCTTTTACAAAAGCGCTCTTATAAGTGTACCTTAGAAAGCGCTTTTGGCGTACTATAGCCAATGAAAATATTAACCTTAGAAAGTGCTTTCATAAGCTCTGCTAAAGCTAATGAAAAGAAAACGATTTCAAGGAAAAAGCGCTAGTAAAGGCTGTAGCTTAGAAAGCGCTTTTGAAAAGCGCTGCTAAAGCCAACGAAAATATTAACCTTAGAAAGTGCTTTTCAAAAGCGCTGCTAAAGTCAATGAAAAGAAAGCGCTTTCAAGAAAAAAGCGCTGGTAAAGGCTGCACCTAAGAAAGCGCTTTTCCAAAGTGCTCTTATAGGTCATTTATAAATTTTTTAATAAAACTACTTACGAAGTCTGCCCCAATTACTTTCATATTTCCCTCTTTTCTGTTCTCTCTGCCACGACCATTGTTACTCACTCCGACTACTCCCTCCGTCTACTACTACGAGCGCGTCCTCGCGTGCCAACCTTCTTACTTGATTTGCCTTGCTAGAAGAGTAGCGAAGAGGAACTGATTTCGTTAAGCAGAAGTCGAAGTAGAAGGAAGAAAGGAGATTCACCTTAGTGAACCCTCATCGAAGCCATTGTTGAAGAATCACGGAGAAAGTCTTCAACTCCAGTTTGATTCACTTTATTCCTCTCTCTGATTTTGTTGTTGTCGAAGTTTATTCATTCGTTCGTGTTTTCTGTGATAAACTTACTTTGTTAGGAACTGTGAAGACATCTTGTTGTGTTAGGTTCAATCTGTTTTGAGTAGAAATGTTGTTATACGTGTTAATAGTCAAATTATCTCGCACTGTACATCATCTACTTGAATCTCATGAGGCGGATCCATATACCTCCTCAATGAGATACATGGAAACGTCATGCAAATTCGCGAGTGGCGTGTAAAGCGATCGATAAGCAACTTTCCCAACTCTCTTAGTAACGAAATGGACCAAAAGCGCGAAGTCAACTTCTTTGACTTCAAGGCTCGATAATACCGATCATCGGAGTAACTCTCATGAACGCATGATCTCCTTCACTAAACTCAAGATCTTTTCCTCTTATCATGATAACTTTTCTCAGCGACTCTGAGAAGTCCTCATCTTCTCCTGAATTATCTTGATCTTTTCAAGTTTGTTGAACAATCTCGGCCCAATCACGACTTTCTCGATTCGTATCAACACAACGGTGTCCGACATCTCCTACCATACAATGCCTCAAGCGGAGCCATACCGATGCTCGAATGAAAACTATTGTTGTAGGTAAAATCTATCAAATAGCTATCCCAAGCTCCACCTTTATCTAACACACAAGCCCTCAACAAATCTTCTAACGATGAATCGTCTCTCCGTCGACCATACATGCATGGATGATATGCGGAACTCAATCGTAGCTTAGTACCCAGAGCTTCCTGCAATCCTGTCCAGAACATAGAAGTAAACCTCGGATCTCTATCCGACACAATGCTAGACGGAATACCATGCAAACTTACAATCCTCTCAACATACAATTCTGCCAACCTCTCCATCGGATAATCCATTCTTATCGGAATAAAGTGAGCAGACTTCAATCGTCGACAATGACCCAAATAGAATCCACATTCTTCGTCCTCGGCAACCAGACACAATCCATTGAAATTCCATCCCATTTCCATTCCGGAACAAACAACGGTTCCATCAATCCCGACACTTTTGATGTTCAATCTTTGATTTCAACAAACCAAACATGCGTACAAAACTCGGCAATCCTTTTCATTCCGAGGCCACCAAAATAATTTCTTCAAATCATGATACATCTTAGTAGCACCGGATGAATACTCAACCCACTTCGATGTCTTTCTTCAAGATACTCTTTTCGATCTCAGCAATATCCGTAAACACACTCTATCACCAAGTCTCATAACGCCATTCGTCAATTCGAACTCGCCTCCTTGACCTTGGTTAATCAATGTCAACATCCACCAAACCAACATCGATTTCATCCATTTGAATCTCTTCCAAGATACCGCTAGTCGCCTTCAACATGCCCAATTTCACACTATTCTGAGTAGTTTCACATACCAAACTCAAGTCTGAATTGTTCCACTAAATCAATTCACGAACCATTAACATTGACATATGCGGGACTTCCGCTCAATGCATCTGCTACCACGTTTGCCCAGGATGGTAATTCAAACCAAAATCATAATCCTTGAGAAATTCTAACCATCTTCTCGCCTCATATTCAACTCTTTTGATCAAAGAGATACTTGAGTTCTTATGATCGAACACTTCAAATCGTGAACCATACGGATAATGCCTCCACAATTTCAACACAAACACAATACTGCCAACTCTAAATCATGAGTCGGGTAATTCCTTTCATGAGTCTTCAATTGTCTTGAAGCATAAGCCACAACCTGCCTATCTTGCATCAAAACACTCTAAACCCATCAAAGACGCATCACAATACACTACTGAAAGATTCTTCGGATTGACAAAACTAAAATCAGAGCACTAGTCAACCTCCTCTTCAATTCTTGGAATCCTTCTCACAATCTGCATCCCAAACAAACGCTTGACCTTTTCTTGTCAACTTAGTCAGCAGTAACGCTTCGAAAATCCTCAATGAACTTCCGGTAGTAACCGCAGACCAAGAAAACTAATCTACGAAGCATTCTTCGCCCATCGAGATACCGCTTCTACTTTTGTAGGTCAATGACAATACCATTCTTTGAAATCACGACCAAGAAACTCGTCTTAACCAAAACTCGCATTTAGACAACTTAGCATAAAGCTTCTTCTCTTTCAATAATTCCAATACAACCCTAAGATGCTTTGCATGCTCCTCATCATTCTTTGAATAGATCGTAATGTCGTCAATAAATACCACCACAAACTTGTCAAGATACGGATGAAATATTATTCATATACTCCATAAACACACCAGGTGCATTAGTAACTCCAAATGGCATAATGAATATTCATAATGCCCATATACCGTTCTAAATCGTCTTACTATCTCCCACTTAACACGAATCATGATATCCGACCTCGGATCAATTTTGCTAAATACACAAGCTCGACCAATCGATCCATCAAATCATCAATCCTCGGCAATGGATCACGATTCTTGATTGTCACTTTATTCAATTGCGTAGTCAACACACAATCTCATTGTACCTTCCTTCTTCTTAACCAACAATCGGCGCATCCACGGTGAAACACTAGGCGAATAAACTTCTTTCCAATAACTCTTCTAATTGCTTCTTCAACTCGACAACTCGGATGCCGACATGCGATAAGGCGCCATCGACCGGACTAGTTCCGAGGAATTAAATCTATAGCAAATTCCACTCTCTCTCGTGGTAGCTAACATCTTGGAAACACCTCTTGAAATTCATTAACCACAGGTAATTCACCACTCTTAGCCTTTCCTTTCACTTCCGTCGAAGAATATAACATAAACACCACAGCACCATCTCTAACATCTGAATTCATCCGCTTAAGCGATAGTCTCATCTTCCACTTTAACTTCTTGAAATAAGACATCTTCTTAAAACAATTGATATGAACCTGGTTGAAGACCAACCAGTTCATTCCAAGGATAATATCGAGTTGTTCTAAAGGTAGGCACACTAAATCCATACCGAAACCTCTATCAAAAATAACAATAGGACAATTCCTACAAACATACGAAGTAGTCACTGAACCCGACGCAGGAGTGTCAATAACCATACTTTCATCCAATTTAGAAATTTCCAGATTTAATCTCTTAGCACAATCCAAAGAAATAAAAGAATGTGTCGCTCCAGTATCAATAATTGCTATTAAAGGTATGCCATTAATAAAACATGTACCTTTAATCAACCGATCATCAGGCTTAACATCTGATCCTGACAAAGCGAACACCTTTCCACCAGCTTGCTCTTTCTTTGGTTTAGTACACTGCGGACGAGTGTGTCCTTCTTCACCACAGTTGTAACATGTTATCCTTCTGGATCTATACTCAGCAGCTAGATGACCAAATCTTCCACAATTGTTGCACTTCTCATCATTCTTGCATTCAGGAGCTCGGTGACCCAATTCACCACATCTGTAACACTTTACGGAAGAACTAGAAGAACCAGAGTCTCCCCCACTAGGCTTCTTCCAACCTCCAGATTTCTGATTATTTCTATCATATGGCTTACCACGATCCATATGTCTCTTGCCCTTACGATCAGCATAACTCTGAGCATTCGACTTAGTACTAGCAAGATCTTCTTCCAGAATCCTACTACAGTCAACCAAATCAGGAAACCTTCTAATGCGCTGATACCTGATGCCCTGCTTGATCTCATCACGTAAACCATTCTCAAACTTGATACATTTGGAAAATTCTCCATCTGCATCGTTAGGATAATTAGCATAATACTTTGCTAACTCAGTAAACTTGGTCGCATACTCACTCACAGACTTATTGCCTTGCTTGAGCTCCAACTCAATCTTTCTTACCCGAATGTCTTCGAAAGTACCTTCTCAAAAAGCTATCCCGAACACAACCCAAGTCAATGCAATTCCATCTTCTTCGATTCGATCCTGGTAGCAACCCACCGATCCTCGACTTCCTCTGCCAACATGAGTACCATATCTCACCTTCACCTTCACCAGATTAATCACTCCAAGATCCTCTCGATCTCCTTCAACCACTTCCGAGCACCCTCGGGATCATGCACCCTTGAACAATGGAGGATTATTCCTCTCGAAAATTCCCAATTGTCTGTGGCACAATCGCTGCCCTGGTTCCTCCGAGCACTCCATTAACATTCCCAAAGCCTCGAATAGCATCATCATTCCTTCATTACCTCTTCCGCCATTGTTACGTAACATTACAAAACAATCCACATCAGCACACAAGTATCGGCGATGTTACTTACACTAGTCGCATACTAAAGGGATAACGACACTAAGACAAGACCGACTATGCTCGATACCACTATTGTAACACCCCTTCTAATTACGCGTTTTATAGAATTAATATCGAGTTTCATTCACAATTAGAGGCGTCACAATTCAAATCATAAAATTTACCAAACATGTGTCATGCCTTCATCGAGAATAAATCATTAAATAAATCATACTCAACGTCATGTTAAGCAATGAAATGAAAACATAACCAAAATCCTGAATACATCACTCAACAGTTATTCCAGGATGATAAATCAACATAATTCAAAAACTATTCAAAATATCCATTAAAGGATTCAAGCAACCGTTTCCCCAGTGTTACATCTACCAGAGCACGACACTGACACGCGGACTAGATTAACTAAACTCGACTCTAGAGCTATCCTCACCAACTCAAGCATTAATCACTTCGGATCTGAAATTGTTAAAGTAAGGGTGAGATTCCAATTCAATATAACATGCATTATACGTTTTTAGAATACAACAGAATAAACAGATACATTAATCCATTAACCAAACACAAGTCATAATCAGATCACAAGGCAGTTCACACAATGAACATGTAATATAACAAACAATGGAAATTGCAACACTGAAAACCATCCTAGCATGTTACAATCCCATATGCAATGCACTCTGCATGTGGTACCAAACGTGAATCGAGTTCACACACCGCTCCGTTTACATGTGGAAAGATGTAAATTCATGATTCATAGCTATTGGGTCAAGAATCGCCTCACTACCTCAACCTCCGGGTAAGTATATTGGCCCAACCAGTTCACTTCCGCACAATGGGAATGAACCATAAACAACAAATGCGTATATGCGTCATAAAAGCATGCAACATTAATTTCGGATCATGATATCAACATATACACAATGCCGGATCATCAATGTATCACATTCAATCATAATGAATATCAAGATACAATATACCAAGCATTAATATTTCATCCATAACTTAGACCAATTGTAATAGTTCTCCATTACCCTTAACTAATCACTCTTTTCAAAAATCGGGAGCTCGACTTGTTTAAAATAATTTTTAGCAAAATAATATTTTCCCATTTTTGAAAGGTAGTATTTTAAATTTAAGAAATAACGCCGAAAACGACACTCGAATCGATTACGGTTTAGAAAATATGAATTTTAAAGTTTTAGAAATTTTGGAAAATACTCATGGAACCGGTTCCTACCTATACAGAACCGGTCCCGAAGTTGAAAATTCGCTCCTGGTTTTGTATGGGAACCGGTTCCTACCTATCGAGAACCGGTTCTGAGTGCAAAACTTCGTTTTGAAAAATAACCGGGAACTCGGTTCCTCCCAGAACAGTTCCCACGACCTATGACAGCATTTTCTGCTACTTTTGACAGCATTTGCATCCATTATCATTTCCAAACTTTCAAATACAATTGGGACATTAGGAACACCATTTCATAATCATTTCACACCATTATAACATCAAACAACATGGTTTATTCATCCCTATCAATTATTTGACATACTAATGATCCTAATTCCAAACACCTACACAAAATAGGGTTTATTACTATAACTTATAATCATCAAAATTCAAACTTTCTAACATACCCAATTATCCCTTTGATTCCCAAAACCCATAAAACATATTAACCGGCGAAATCACCCTTACCTCGCGATGATCTTCGATTTCTCTCAAGGCTTTTCTCTCTTCTTCTCTTTTCCAATTCTTATAATAGCTTTTCTCCAAAAGACCTATCCTTCTTTCTTTTCTTTTTATATTCCTTTTAATGTTCCTTTATTTATTCCAATAAAATAAAATAAATGGTAATTAGTAAGTGTAGAGTAATTTACTCCTCACACCCTTAATTACACCTCACACCTCCATTCTCTTCTTTTCTTTAATTAATCCCATTAATTCCGAAAATATAAATAATCAAGTCTTTAATTAATTAAATAATTAAATTCCTATTTATTTAATTTTTGAATTAAATCGGGGTGTCACACTGTGCATCACTGATATACCTAAAAAGGAGGTTTAATGGGTATGGGATGATGAAGGATATCTTGATCACCTAAATTACAAATCTAATGGGAGGACGAAGAGGCAAAGAAAATAAAAGGAACCTTCAAAGAATGTAACATGAAACAAACAATGTACCGTTGAAGATAAGGACAAAAAAACAATACCCCTTTGTATCGTGAGTTGCCTAGAATAATATATTTGAGAGATTTAGCGAAAAGTTTGTCTTTACCTGGACTAAGATTGTGAACAAAGCATGTGCAACCAAACACGCGAAGGGGAATTGGGTAGAGACCACATTGCAGATTCAAGATAGAGTATGGAATCTGATCTTGGAAGGACCGAGGAAGGCATTTGGTTAGTAAGGTGACATGCGGTGAGGTGAGAATCACCCCAAAAATGAGAGGGTACATTATGGTGAAGTAAAAGAGTCCGTGCGATTTCAACTAAATGATGATTCTTCCGTTCAACAACACCGTTCTATTGTAGTGTATGAGCATATGATGATCTTTGAATAATTCCTTTTAATGTTAAAAAGGATTGAAGATGGGATGACATATATTCACAAGCATTATTTGTGCGTAAAATTTTAATGGAAGTGTTAAACTAATTTTTAATTTCAACATAAAACTCTTGGAATATACAAAAACCATCTAAACGATTTTCCATTAGAAATAACCAAGTGCATTGTGAGTAATCATCGATGAACGTTACAAAGTAATATTATCCTAAAGTAGACTTCACATGACTAGGACCCCAAATATTAGAGTGAACTAAAGCAAAAGGTGATGCAACACTTTTATTTACTCGTTGACAATAAGTACTATGAGTATGTTTGCCTAATTGACAATGACACTCAAAAGATGAAAGCTAAGGAAGAATAGGAACTAAAAGACGATTTATTAAGACTAGGGTGACCCAAACATTGTTGTGTGAAATCTTGATAAGCAATAGAAGCACATGCCACTGGTGAAGAAAGATGATATCATCCTCCAACTTCACTCCCTGCTCCAATTGTTTGTACTGTACGTCGATCCTGGATATAAACAGAATTATCATTAAAAAGGATTGAATAATCAAGAGTACAAATAAGCTTGTGAACAAATATTAGATTAAAAGGACAACCAGGAATGTAAAGGTAAATAAGCTTGAACTTTGACTTTAGAACTATTCCCCACAGTGATAAAAGGTAAATAATCAGAATAAGACAAGTGATATAAAAGAGATTTATTACCAATCATATGATCCGAGGCACCAGAGTTAAGGACCCAAGGACCAAGAAAAGATGTAGAGACAAAGGCTACAAGATTACCCAATTAAGCAATAGCGGCAGATGATAATTGTTGATGAACTGCTTTGTATTGAAGGAAATCATTGAAATCAACAACGAGAATACTAACATCTTTAGTGATATCTATTTGAGCGACGATAGCGGTCCGTGGTCGGGGTTGTTGTTCTCTTGCCTTTGTACGATAATCGGTTTCAATGTGACCGTAAAGATTGCAATAATTACAATGAATACCATAACTTTCATCCCATCCATCGATTCATCCACTACGACCATGATAGTGGGAAGCAAGAGCAGATGATTCATTGGGAGATGAAGTAGGAACCGGTCCAAAAGTATGAGGTGTAGCCAAGCGTAACAGCTTTTCACTAATCGCTTCATAGTTAGGAACATTGGTTCATGATAAAATCTGATTCCGAACGGAATCAAGTTCAGATGGAAGTCCAACAAGTGCCATGACCATGAAGTACTTACTTTGTTGTTCAACATAAGTTGTTGCGTCTTTTGTAAAGGGCATTAAGGTTGTTAAATTTTCCTTTAACGCATCAAGCTTAGTTAGATAGTGTTGCATATCCACATTCTCCAATTGCAAAGAGTGGAGTTTGGTGATGACACTATAAAGATTGTGGACTTCATTTGAGAAAACTTTCTTAGCCTTTTCCCAAACCTCATAGCAAGTGGTAAAGGCTTGGTACTATGCTCAGAGATTAGTTTCTATGGAAAACCATAACACAATGCACAAAGAAACATCAGTTTGTTTCCACTTATTGCGCTTGACGACGAGATTAACATCAACTTTTGTAGTTAAGTGATCCTCATATCCTTGACTGTGAAACCACATCTTGACGACACCAACCCATAGGTTGTAGTTGGTATTGATTAGTTTTCTCACACGAAATAAGTGGAATTTTAGTGAACGTGACAAAATCAGTATCTCCCATGATATTTGATGGCTTGGAACAAAAAACCGAGAGCAAATTTGGAAAGAGGACCGGAAAACGAGTCTGGTGAGAAAAAAGGCCACAACAGGGGTGGTGGACGCGTATGTAGGGTGGCCGAAAGTCGATTCGGCGATCCGAGGAGACAATTTCGATGGTATAAATTCCTCGCGAAAAGTCTTGGGAGGAGCAAAGCAATGAAAGTGGCGGTCGGAAAAAAAGAGAAATAAAAATTTGTGGAAGACAGTAGTTCAACCAGCTCTTGATACCATATTGAGATTGTATCTCTGTGTGTCGAATATGATCAAACATGGTGTATATTAATATGCAAATATAGAATATACAATAGAAAATAATATCAATTACAATTATTACTAATTGAATATCAATCAATACTAATTGATTGATAATAGATTCTTAACAATAACAATCTTATTCATTAAGATTGTTTGAAATTTTCCATAAATTTCGGTGGATTTCCAACAATTACCACCCATAATTTGAGACCGATCTTATAACAAGTATACAAAATTCAACCGAAAGTAAATGGGTATAGACTTGTGTACTATCTAGCACTTCTGCACTACAGACCTGCTTTTAACACCAAACTACGTTAAAAATCGGTGTGAAAAACATGGTATGGTACCTGTTTTATTAAATAAAAGTTGTAAAATATAATACGATACATAATTTTGATAGAAAGCTAGTGTTAAATGTTGGTTTAAAATAATGCTTGACTTGATCCTACTAAAAAATTTCATATTTTTATAGCAATTGAGACAAATATATATACAATTATACATGTGTTAAACTTAAGCATTTGATTCATTAAAAAATAATAATATCACAAGAGGAGAATTTAAAGATTCAAGCAAATTAAGTATAAAAACCCTTCCTGTTTACAAGCTACCTTCCTTTTACAAATACTTAGAAAATCGAAACAACAATGACAATAATCAAAACAAAAAAGAACTCTAAAAACATATTGCTCATTCATTACATAAAAGATTTAGAAAATTATATTTTGGTTATCTTACTATATTTGAGTTCTATCAATAAAAAATATGCATTGTATTTTTTTAATATATAACAGAATATGGTTACATCAAGTATAAGATACACATTTGATAAGAAATAGAAGTACATAATATCACAAAATTAGACCATATAAACACTAAAATGGATTTCAACTTATACAATATCAAGCATCTGACCAAGTGATGTCAAGGCCACCCCATTGATCTTGAGGAACACCTAAAGCTTCCCACACAGCCTTGGAAGCATCAACAATGTTGTTTGGACATGGAGGTTGGTAATCATGTTCTTTATCACATCCCATTGTAGAGTCACACTCATCAACCACCATGGCCACCACACTTTTTCCATTACCACTGATTGTAATGTTTTTGAGGCACCGGCTCTCGTGGCTGAACCATCCGGTAGAAAGTGCAACTACTGGAGTGTCATCAGAATGATACTGATTATCACATTCTGAAGGGCCACCTCCATCTCCACCATTTTGGAAACTATTAAGAGTAAGATATGCTTTTGTGTAAGTCGACACCGAAGGAGAACATTGATAAGTGGTGTACATTTTTCCTTGCACACAACAATCAGAATCATTCTCTTGATTACATTGTCCTGCAGGAGCATTCTTTCCTTCAATTCTACCACTTGGGCGGCAACTCTGAGCATTAGAATGCACACAACTTGTCAATATGAGACAGACAAACAATACAAAACAAACTCTGGGGCTAAATCTTTTCATTTTGTGTATGCAACTCTGTGTTTTTTCTCTTTTTGTAGTAGTAGTTGTTGGTGCTTGATGATTTGGGGAGAGATTTAAGTAAGTATATATAGAGAACTCCACTCTGTTTGTAAAGTAATTTGGCTGACTTTGTAATAACAAAGCAAAAGAAAAAGATATGTACAAGTTAGATTTTGGGTCACCAAATATATATATATATATATATATATATATATATATATATATATATATATATTCCATTTTGAGGTCAAAGAAAAGAAAATGTATGTGTCACTACATCACTATAGGATCAGTTTTGGGGTCAAACAACAAGTTCTATACAGTTATTCAGTTGAATGACATTTTGTCTTTATTGGCAGATCTTCTATTTTGTCCGTGTAAACTGTGCATATATTTTAATCTCTAATAAATTAAATTAGTTTGCTCATTTTTGTCTAATAGTGCTTGACAGTGTTTTTTTTTTTTTCTTTCAAAGCAAAATATGATTATAGGATATGATTCATTCATTTTATATTGCAATATTTTATTGTTGTTAATTATTCCAATAACAATTAAAATTTCAGAAAGTCTAACTTGTATTTTGTCTCTGTCATAAAAAAATTGTTTTTTGTGTAAGCAAGTTTCATTGATGAAAATAAGAATTAAGGATTTTTCAACCTTTACACAAAAAAAGGAAATGAAACTCAAACAAAAAAGAGGAAATTATAAATCAATTTCACTACTCTAAAAATAACAAAGGATTTTTGTTAAAATTGTAGAAGTTGTAATTGGGATATGTAATATCTCCTATGAGCGACCACTTCCATATCAATATCTTAATGTTCCAAACCATGTCACTAATATTCCAAGTATCACCTCTAAAGTATATGTCATTTCTTGTCAACCAAATAATCCAACAAGTTGCAAGCCACGCAATGCCTAACTTTCTCTCTTTAACTTTCTTTTTTTTACAAAAAGTATACCAATCCAAAAAATTAGTTAAACAATCCTCTACCTCCCTCCAAGGTTTACCAATCCAATTAGCTATATTCCTCCATAAAATTTTCACCTTTGAGCAATTAAATAAAGAATGCTCTACTTTCATTATCAACACCACAAAAACACATTTTAAGGTTTCCAAAGGAATGGAATACCTCTATGTGCCAAAAGATTTTTAGTCAAATTCTATCCACAAAAGTTTCCAACCAAAGATTTAATCTTAAAAGGAACCTCTAATTTCCAAACTAATCCCAAAGCTTCATCACCTCTATTCCTCGGACGGAAGGAATCGCCTATTAGCATAAAAAGCATAGCAAGAAGACACCGACAAAAGCCCATTCGGTTCCAACAACCAAATAACTTTATCAATTGGATTCTATCAAAGATGAGTTATTCAACTTCAGAACCAAACTATTATACATATTTCTTAACTCCACATGCAAACATTCTCCGCAAATACCACAGTTATTCCACATCCACTCACCATTTATCCAACCTCCCATTCCGGCCACCGAAACCATTTTCAAACTAGATAACACATATAATTCTAGATAACTTTCTTTTAAACAACCATCCTCCAACCAATCCGCATCCCAAAATGGGATAGCAAAACCTTTTCCCACCTCAAATTTGCGTTTCCAATAGGGTCGTTTGAAGAAAAATGAGCAATGGACAAGATATCTTTCCACCAAAAGATTGAGATTCTAAAACATTGGACTTTTGACTACAAAAACTTTCATTGCTACATCACCATACCTAGCTTTCAAAACCTTGAACCAAAGGGACTTTTGGCCTTGAAGAATTCTCCACCTCCATTTATTAAGTAGGGTCATATTGAAATCCCGACTTCTTTAATCCCTAAACCCCAATTTAAAAGGAAGACAAACTTGCTTCCAACTCACCCAATGAATATTCTCTTCTCCTCCGTCCTCCCCATGAAAAACCACCTTGTAAATTAGTTATTATCTTAACAACCTTTCTAGGCATCTTATAAAAGACATAAGAAAGATGGATAAAGAACAAATAATATATTTCAAAGTGGTAATTATACCACCGAGATTGAGAAACCTATTCTTTCATCCCGATAATGATTCTTCATCTTATGAAGGGGACCAAGTTGCCAACTTTCTCGGATTAGATCCGATAGGTATACCAAGGAACTTAAAATTACTCTCTTCAAGCTTGCAAGCTAACACATATGAAGCTGCTTCTAGGAAGTTCAGATTCACGTTAATGCCTATTAATTTGCAGTCGAAGGTAGCTGACATGTTGGTGTCAGTATTGTATGTTGTAGTCAAAAAGGATCAGCGTGCAATGATTGAAGGATGCTAGGATTATTAGCATTGAATGGGCGCATTTGTTATGTCTAATTGTTTAAGTTAGCTTGTACCTTAAATTAACTTGGAATAGGTATATTTATGATAAAATTCCATTAGTTTAGTATGTTAAGTTTATCATAAATAACATACTAGTATTCAATTCGGTCCCTACCTTTTAGAGACCACGAGCAAATAATAAAAGGTGCCGAAAAAAATTGAGCAACTAACCTTGAATTTATATTTTTATTTACAATTGTATTTTTCTTTTTTTTGCGAGATAGAAGACCGTTATATCGTCAAAAGGGATAGGCGGTGGTTATGGTTGTCATCGGAGGTGGCGCGATGTAGTGGTTGGCATGTGAGAGAAAATGATTTGAAGAGTTAAAAAATACATGCGTAAAAATGTGAAAATTTATTGAAATGTGATGTGAATTTTATATTGTTATTGATGAAATCAAAGGGAGATATTTTTATATTTAGATTATAAACAATATTAAAAACTAAAAATAGTTCCATGTATATCAATAGAATTTGGTGATATAAATATAATTTTTATACGGAAAATTAATATCAAAGTGTTATAATTAATAATAAACAAAATTTTAAAATTGTAAAATATAAGAATACCGTTGACCCTATAGTTTTTAAAACAAAAACAAAAAAATTGTATTTTAAAATTATTTTTAGAATAATGAAACTTTTAAAATTTTAAGATATAATAATAAAAGTCTCAAAATTTAATTAAAATTGATATATAAATATAAAGGAAGTTAAACAAATTAAATAAAATTATAAATCTTATAAATATTACATCAAATTAGATTAACTTTAATTAAGTTGTTCAAAGTAATTTTAATTTTAATAATTTAATCTATTATATATTTAATTATATTCATGAATTAAAATAATACTAAATTTTTAAGTTTGAATTTATTATTACAAAATCAAATATAATAAAATCTTTTCATAAAAAAATAAAAAATAAAACTAAACATAAATCATAATATATTATATTTTATCATATAAATATAATTATAAATCATTTTTATTTGAAATATTTAAATTTAAATTTAAATATAACTTATATATATTATTCAAAATTCATTTTTTTAAAAATATAAAATTCTGCTATCGCTTTATGTTGTTATTATTTTAGTGTATATATATATATTATATAATTGTTATTATAATTTTTAACTAATCACCCGATTTTGAGGTTCTAGGCCATGGGCTTGGTTGCCCTGACCCAAGACCGGCCCTGCTAGTATCACATCATTGCATATTGTAAATCCTAATTTAAAGTGAGAGGGTTATTTGTTATTCTTATATACTTGTAATATTGTCTTGAAGATAAATGAAAGAATAACAGTTCATAACCAATCCTTGTGTTCATCGTGTTCTTCATTCTTTTTCTACCCTTATCGTAAAGAAACAAGTCTATAGTTTATTTTCAAGACATTCGATTCACAACAAAACTTATTTAAAATATAACATAATATACATTATTTTTTTACAGTGTCTATATACTTTACTATAATATTCTTTTATATATTATCAAATAATAAACTAATGAAAAATAACTAAATACTACACAAAAGAGATAATAGAATTAAAACACAGTAAAATGTTTTTTTATTTTATTTTGAAAAAAGTAGTCTAACAAACCAATCATTACGTATTCACTTATATTAAGAATATTTCTCTCAAATTTCAAAAATAAATGAGATGTCCAAATCTAAACAAAATAAAATATTTTTTTGTTTTTTCTGAAATTATAGCAATAAAATTAACACTTGAATTAAATGTTTTTTTTATCTTAAAGTAGTTCTTACATAATTTTCAAACATAAGGCACTTTAAGTTAATCTTAAAAAATAATATATTATGCAACAAAAATTAAAGTTTATAAAGTTCGACAAAATAGACATAAAGTTTATAAAGTTATTGAAAAATATATTTGATAATAATTGTAAATAAATTTTTAATTTTGTTTAACACTAGAAATAAATACATATATTTAAAAATTAAAGTAAAATATCTAATTAAAAGATAAGTGAAAAAAATAAACCGCGAGAATTAGAAAAACAAAAATACCACTTGAAACCTAAATTACGTATATCACTCTCAATTTACACGCATCTATTTTTTTCAAATGAAATGTATATTTGTCTATTTGATTAATTTATGTTATTGTTTCTATTATAATTGACAAAAATAGTTTGTAATACAAATTTAGTAATCATATTTTGTAAAAACCAACTCTTAATATATTTAAAATTAAATAAAATAAGAGTGGAGATCAACTTACTTCAAGAGAAGTAAGTTTTTTTAACTTACTCCACAATCTTTGCATTTAAATTAGATTTAATCTAATTGTTAAAAATTGCAATAAGCATTAACCATTAGATTAAATCTAATTTAAATGCAAAGATTGTAGAGTAAGTTAAACAAATTTACTTTTGTAGTAAGTTCAGTACGCCAAAAACAACTTATGGCAGCACTACAAAGACAACGCTTTTATCTAAAAGCGCTGCCATAAGTTGTTAAAAAATTTCGCTAAAAAAGAACGCTGCTAAAGGCTACCTTTAGAAATCACTTTTCAAAAGCACTGCTAAAGGCCTCCACCTCAGAAAGCGCTTATTGAATCTAAAGGGCTTTGGACCCCAATCAATCTTACCCATTTTAAGCCAAATGGGACAATGGTCTGAGATGTCTCTACGCCCCATTCTTTGATCAATGACATTCGACTCCTCAATGAACTTTCTAGATAGGAAATAATTTATCTAGTCTACTCATAGTTGTCCTGTTCCTTCAAACAAAGATAATCTACCCCTAACACACGACATGTTAACCAAACCCATATCCTCGATAAATCCTTTAAAATCTCCCAAGTCTCTTCTACTAAGATGCACCCCTGCTCCTAATCTTTTTTCTCTAGAACAAACTTCATTAAAATCTCCACCCAAACACCATTCTTCGTTTATGCTTTTCTACTCATTCATAACTTTTCTCATACTCATTCATAACTTTTCTCATGCTTATTCTAAACATTGTATGATTCATAGTTAGAAATGTAGCAGACATGTCATAAGGTTGTGACAAAATTTACTTTATAAAACCATATGAATGTATAGAATTTTCTTAATTATAACTATGCTTACCCGTAATAACATTTTCATAATATATACATAAGAAGAGAAATAAAAGTATACTATATCAATAACAAAAGTATTAATTACAGCACAATCAAAAACATGCATTTCATCTTCTAAAATCATGCATCTGACCAAGTAATGTCAAGGCCACCCCATTGTTCTTTAGGCACATTTAAAGCTTTCCACACAGCTTTGGAAGCATCAACAATATTGTTTGGACATGGAGGTTGGTAGTCATGTTCTGCATCACACCCCTTTGTAGAGTCACACTCGTCAACAACCATGGCCACCACACTTTTTCCATTAGCACTGATGGTAATGTTTTTGAGGCACCTGCTCTCGTGGTTGAACCATCCTGTGGAAAGTGCAACTACTGGAGTATCGTCGGAATGATACTGCTTGTCACATTCTGAAGGGCCGCCTCCATCTCCACCTTTTTGGAAACTGTTAAGAGTGAGATATGCTTTGGTGGAAGTAGATACAGACGGAGAACATTGATAAGTTGTGTACATTTTTCCTTGCACACAACAATCAGAATCATTCTCTTGATTGCATTGTCCTGGAGGAGCTTTCTTTCCTTCGATTCTACCGCTAGGACGGCAGCTCTGAGCTTTAGAGGGTACACAAGTTGTCAATATGAGACAGACAAACAATACAAAAGAAACTTTGGGGCAAAATCTCTTCATTTTGGCTATGCAACTGTGTTTTTCCTCTTTGTTGTTGTTGTTGTTAATGTTTGATGATTTGGGTGTAATTTAAGTGAGTATATATAGAGAACTCCACTATGTAAACATAGCAAAAGAAAAAGATATATACAAGTTAGATTTTGAGTCAAAGGTATGTGTTTATTTCTACATCACTATAGGATCAGTTTTGAGGTCAAACAAGTTCTACACTTAGCTTGATGTTTAGCCAATTACAACTATTGATTCTGGTAATTTGTTCTTTTATAAGACTTTTAAACTATTAATAAAAAAAGATGATTATTTATTAAAATGCATAACGTGAAATGTCAGTATTATTTGATATTACAATACACATATTGATTAGCTCTTTATCAATTTTGAGGTTCCTAAATAACACGAATAAATAAATTCAGACAAAAGGTAGAGAAGTGAAATTCCAATGCCAAGTTCATACAATATTTATTTTGTATTAAAAGGTAAGCATCTAATCCAGGACACAAAGTTACTTTATTTGGTTGAATGATACTTTGTAGGTTTCTCTCCTACTAGATTTGTGTCTTACATTAAATTGTGGCAATAGCAGGTTAAAACAAAGATTTATTTTATTTAGCGTTTTCATGAGAAAACAATTAAATTATTGATCAAGAATGATACATATTTAGGAAACATGTACATAAAATATTCTTAAAATCAAATTTAAAGAAATCCGCATACTTATATTTCTGTACTTAGTTATCTAGTATTTAATCATCTATATAATATATTAAATTTATTGCATCAAATATTATAATTATAACAACATATCACTAATTATAATTAGGGATTTTCTTAACTCACTCCATAGTGGAGTGGGATACTCCATAAAAATTTTAAAATGCTTTTTAAAAAATCGGAAATGCATTTTTGATTCGCAATTTTTTTCTCCACAAATCATGTCAATTGTAGTTTCATCCTTCAAAATATAAAAAATATTCCAGAAATATATTTTCGGTATAAATCAGAAATATATTTCCGGTTTCATTGTTCTTTTTCTCTCCTCTTATTTGTTTCACGGATGAGATAAAAGAGACAATGATTTGAAAAGTCTACAAATAGAACCTGAGTTTGTAAATAAATGAGATATTGCTATTGTTAATTTTTACTGATATGTCATCAAACTATAATTAAAATAGATAATGCATGCACCTATCTTTTGACCTCTTTCCAAATAGGTTTGTTGCATGTGCGAACAAAAATTTAATAAGAAAATACTAAAGCATTAAAGATATTATTCGTAGAGGAGAAAAAAAGAGTAAAATCAGAAATGTACTTCCGATTTATATTAGGAGTATATTTTCAGTTTCAATATTTATATTATCAGACCTAGGTGCGCATCGAAATTATATTTTTAATTTTGAAAGACATTTATGAAATTTCACGTGGTAAATAAGAAAGACATGAAGTGAGTTAATAAATCTCCTTATAACTATATCAAATCATCAAGTATAACTATAAATTTACCACATCATTCTATAGTCTTATATGTCATATCTCAAAACATATTTTCTTCCTATACTTCTACAAATTAGAGAAAATTAAAAATATTCTCTCATATTTTAAATATGGAAAATGCTAACATATGTCATTGTCCCAAAGAAACAAGTTAATAAACTATTTGTAGAAATATTCTCTTTAACGTGTGCATTCAACGTTTTGAAAACTTTAAATATGACTTTATTACATTTAATAATTATATTTAGATTTTTCCCAGGCTAACTGCTCTTTTGAGAAAGACCAAATCACCTGCTGATTGCTCTTTAAGGACCGCCTAGGTTGGCGGAAATTCGAGGTGAATTTATTGATTGCCCCAAATTAACAATCTTGAGAAGACAACCTGTGATATGCTCAAATGAGTCCTTAGACGTCCTGCCCCTTGCCACAAAGAGATGATCAAGTCTTTCCTTTAGACAAAGTTGGACTCTTCACTGATGTTCATTATGAGAACTTCCTTAATGTCAAATAATTGTTTTACATGTAAAAGAATGTTTGTTATGACAATATAATGCAACATTTATGCGTCTTGAAGTTTTGTATGAAAAACATGACTTTTGCGAGTGAAACACTTTTGGAGTGGAACACTGAAAATTTTCTTTTTGAAAGATAAGACGAGCATATGATACCAACACAGATAGTTAGCACACACTGTAGGAGTCAGGTAAACGCGATCTCTTCGTTATATGCTTTTGAATTAACCCATGCTTCAATTAGGACTTTGGAGGGTTGTAACGTGGTCTGGTTCACGGGTTTTTCAGAAAAAAGATTTTTAGGCTCAAAATATTTGGTGCCCGCCCATTCTCCGTGACGTTCTTCAGTCCTAAGTTCAACTATCTTGATACGAGCACTCATCTCTCGAGAGGAGTTATGATGGTTGAGGAACCAATATGAGGTTTTTGGACACGATCCACTCACATTTTGTCTTTGGTACTTGATCATACAACTTGTTCTTTGTTGAGAATCCTTTGATAATGCATTTGGGATTTACGACTTTTGCCTAAGTGACTTATTACTAAGTTCGACTTAGCGGGCTTTTGTCTTTTCTATTCATCTTTTTTGAACAAGTCGTGGATCCGTACACAACCTTTGATTTGTTAAGGTGATGGTGGTATACGAGTCCTTAGGTAGATGAAAGATAAGCTGTTATGGTGTCGTCATCGTTGACCTTTCGATGTGTGAGAGATACCCATGTGGTATCATTCTCCTTTGATGCACACTATTGATAGATGGAGGTCGACCTCGTAGTTCGACCTTTCTCAACCTTTTGAAGGATAGCCATTATTGTATCCTTAAATGCACACTCTCTTGGTGAGTTCGAACGATCGATTAATCGAACACTACCTACTGGGTAAAATGATGAGGGTTTTTACGAAGAAAGAAACTCCTACTTCAAGGCTCAAAGGGTTAACGAGGGTTTATCTCCTTATATCTCCGGTGTTTAGGATTTGAAACAAGGCACATACATCATCAGAAGGTTTTACTCGAAAGCATATGACTAGGGACTGGCGTTTTCAATTATCGTCATCCTCCTTCCAAATCTTTGCCTAGGCGAAAGATTCGATGCGTTAGTATCAAAATGCTCGTAAATCAATTAAAGAGTGATAACGAATGGATTGAGTGACAACAAATGGATTACTTCAAGACAAACATACTCATTGCATTAAGATAAAACAAACAAGTTTTCTACATGCAAACAAAGTTTAAACAGTTAAACAAGATACATATGAAAATGCGAAAAAGAAATAAACGATGCGTTGTTGAGGAGGCCTGGCTCGCCTTGACTTGTTGATCTGATGACTTTCGGTAGTCTTGGTGATCACTTGAGTAGGTGCCATTCACAAACGAATCCCTCCTTGAAGAGTCAAGTATTTCGGTCAATCAACTTGTTGAACTTTGGCTTTGTAAGGATTGCAATCCTCGTCGAGTAGCCTCTTGTTCCATCATGGTATCCACATCGCGTTATGATCATAACCAAGCGGGAATAAATTTGTGGGTTAAGAAATTTGGGAACCACCAATGAACTTTGAACCGAATCTGGTTGATCGGGTAATGAATTGGATCAAGAGGAGCCTCCCTTCTTTCCAAATTATTCCGAGGCACAGTTTGATTTTGAGAGTTCTGACTCTGAAGTTGAGGAAGATCAGACAAAAGTTGTTGATGTAAAGATTCAAAAGATGGTAACGGAGGATAATGAGTTGGTGTTGCAACCGACTTCCCTTTGCTAGAACTTGAGATATCTTTGCTGAAGGTTACCACCTTTTCTGAAGTGAACATCTGGTCTACTTCATCACTATTCTTCAAAGTCTCAACTTCCTTTTGGTAAGCAATTGTCCCAATGAGCTTTGGAAGCTCCTCAAAATTGCTATGATTAGACCTTGCAAGCAAGATGTCCAAGCTCGATCCATTTTGTTTGAAAAACAGAACCTTATCATCAATTAGTTTTGAACATGCATTTGAATGCGAAACAAAACTCAGTTTCATGTCCTACAGAGTTAGCATGAAAAGCACATCTGGCATTCTCGTTAAACCATGGCTTAGCAACCCCTGGTACTGGCTTCAACTCCCTTGGTATCACCACACCGCTCTGAATCAAGCAAGGCAAAAGTCGAGAATATGATATCGGGATCGGCTGAATATCCTGTTGAGCATATCGGCGGTAATGCGGATTAATACGCTGATTTGGATCCTTCTTTGATCGGGGAGCAAGCAATTGCTGTTGTTGAGGAATCCTCGAAGGTGAAGGCCGAGGATAATACTCAGTGGGAGACTTTCGAACTGGAGAGTTCGCCACATGCGGATGTCCTCGACTCATGGAGACATCAGATGATAGAGCAGCAACCAAACTTGCGAAGATTGGTGTGGTGTTGCATTCTCTTTTCAGCACAACTTGCAAGAGATCCAAGACCAGACTCATCTGACTCTTCAAGTGCTTAGCCTTCAATAGTTCGACCATCTGAAGCTCGTCTATAGTCCTTTGAGACATCCTTGGAGTTCTGAACGCGCGTCGAGTAGACAATTCGATATTTCTGGACAGAAGAAATGAAATGAGCTTCCTGATGAAGATGAAATGCGTGGTAATGCATTAAAGAATGCAAATGTAATATAATGGCAACGCATGTAAGAATGCGATGTAATATAGTATTAACGCATGTAAGAATGCGATGTAATGGTAATGCATATAAGAATGCCATATGATGGTAATGCATGTAAGAATGCATTGATGGTGATGCATGTAAGAATGCAACGATGGTGACGTATGTAAGAATGCGATGTGATGATAATGCATGTAAGAATTGGTGATGCATGTAAGAATGCGATGTGATGCGATACATATTGATGTTATGCGCAAAATCACATGTAAAGCCAAATAGCACAATGGTTTCGACGTCTACCCACAATTCCCCAAACAAGGTTGGTTCTAATGTTTTTATGCTAAATATTTCTTGGGGTCTCAGATCCCCTTTTTACAAACACTATCATCGCGCGAGAGGCCTACATGGCGATAGTATTTGTAAAAGTATACCCAAGAAACTCTTAACGGGATGCTCAAATCCAAAATTTGAGCGTTTGGTCTCGTTAGGACAACATGAACAAACTTAGAGTTATAGGTCATTTGTCCAAAGATCGATGTCTATCGCTACCAACAACCTCCTTAAAACAACCAACTCTAAGCGGAGTCTTCGTGGTCCAACAAGACAATGGAGTCGGTGGCCTAGGCTACGCAACCTCTATTCCTAAAGGTGACCTAGAAGCACAGGTAGTGGGCTTATCTATGTAACAATAACCAAACAATGCCCCAATATCAAAATATCAACGGGATATAAAGAAATAATAGGCAAGGAATAATAAAACACAAGCGAAGAATTAAATTAGGGTTAACTCGCTTAAAAAAGATCCCTGAAATCGCCAACAAGCAACTCGATTTTCAAAATCTTTAAATTCTCGAAAAGATGAAATCGCCACCTAATTTTATTCGTTCGAAAAGAACGGAAAATATAGATAAAACCCCAAACAAGCGGATAAGGCGGTCTACGTGACCAAAAAGTGGGATCGAGTCGGTTATGTAAGGGAAGGTATTAGCACTTACATCCATCGTACTCGATGGGACCCATTTAATTCTACGCTTGTGTGTGTGTTTACGAGTTATGGATGCTAGAAAGAAAAGAATTTGTTTCTTATTATTTTGAGTTTGACACGATTTGAACGTGTGCCTACATATTCCTCGTGCAATGGGAAAGTCAAAACTCTGTAGTTCCTCTTAAAAAGGCTTTAATTGTTGTATTGATTTTATCGAAAAATCGTTTTAGGCGTTTCAAATGCTTTGAGCTAGGACTTGTTTTGTTTGTTTGAAAAGCTTAAGTCCTCGCTCGCATTTGAAACGAATATTACACTCTTTATCCGAAAAGAGTTTGATGATCGCGTATGAGCGATATAAAGAATTTAGTGAGTTGAATTAATTTTAATTGTAGATGACAAGTACCAAAAGCGTTGGGATATCCTCTAACGATTCGATACCGAGATTGGTGATTGAGGTCAACCGATCATCTCTCATCAAAATCTTTATTATGAAAAGAGTGAGGTGAAACAAAGTTCACTTTTATTAAGTGTTATGGAATAAAGTATTTAAGTCATTGGGTTACCCTCTAATGGCCCAAATACTTTACATTTTAATTAAATCAGGCGAACCTCTAACAATTTAATTAAATACCATACCACTATGTTTTTTGTAGGAAAATTGATTTTGAAAAACAACTCGACGTTGGATCGAGGTTTAGAACTTGAAATTATGAAAGCATTCGATGCGTCGAGAGAAAATGGAAGCGGGTTATGATTAATCAAGTATATGGACTTAATTAACCTCGTGAGGATAGGTGCTCCTATCCCCAACCATGAGACCCTGGTGCATGGTGATTGGTATATAGACCAATGTGGTTTTCGGGTTATGATCGATTAAAGCAACAAGGGCTTTAACCAATCTCGTGAGGATAGCCATGCCCATCCCCAACCATGAGACCCTTTAGGAAATCGGCGTATGAGCCAATCAGGATGAAATCGAATTGATTTTAATTTTGATTGTGTGCACAGTGTACATTGGTGAATAAATACTGAATAAGTAAGTAAACAGACAAAATACCAAACAATACAATCGAAAATTTAAATAATTAT
Organism: Vicia sativa; assembly: GCA_021764765.1. NCBI lineage: Eukaryota > Viridiplantae > Streptophyta > Magnoliopsida > Fabales > Fabaceae > Vicia > Vicia sativa. Next base: position 287,487,726 of record CM038793.1, on the reverse strand, counting down.
TAGAGATGATTTTTTCTGTTTGATGAAAAATCGGCTAATAGTTTAATCGATAAATCATCAAATAAAAACTATCAGATCCAATAATTATTTAGTACATTGCAACAAAATTATTTACGACAAAATAGAATTAATTGAAAGAAAGTTCGAGATAGCACGATTGTCGTGATTACGGACGATGCGAAGAGAAATCCATCGAACTTTTGACCGGTCCGAAATACTTCCATATCGCTAGTAAACTGGATGCGACGATCTTGTTCCAAAATATTCGATGGTCGAAACGGCAGTATTACGACATGTGCATATTTATTTAATATTAACATTTTAGTAAGATTATTTAACAATAACAAAATAATAAAAAATAGATTTTATTTTATCATCTAAAAACAAGGTGGTGACACTTGTCACCACCATTTAATAGGAAAATAAAATAAAACTTATTTCTTTTATATATTATTATTTTTTAAAAAAAAAAAAAATGGGAAAGGAAAATAAGAAGAACAGATTTTCTGTCTTCTCTCTCACGCGTTTTCGTCCATCTCTCGTTCTCTCACAAACCTCACTCACTCGCGCCGCTCCGATCGCTCTCTCCTCTCGCCGGCGTCGCGATTCTGGCTCTCTCTCTCACCGATCGATCCTGTCCCTCTCTCTCTCACCGATCGTGAACTCTCTCTCTCACTTCACCGTCGCCGCCGCTCATCTCACCGTCGCGATCTCTCTCTCACTCACCTCGATTTCGTTTGCATGTTTATTCTTTGAATGTTTGATTTCTGGTTTTTCTGAATGTTTGATCATGTTTGTGTTGACACAGGTTGGAACTGAGCAGGGCGATGAACAAAGCGATTTGGCGATGGTGAAAGTCTGGACGCTTCGGTGTGATAGCCCGCCTAATCTTGTTCCGGGTGAGACAATTCCGATTGCTTTCTTCTTCTTTCTCTATCTGTCAGAACATGCAATTTCTGAAAGAATACATAATCTGAAGGCGCTTAGGTTAGGAACATGATGAGTGTTTGTTATGTTTACTTGCGTTTTCGTTTCTGTTTGGTTGCTATTATGAACTTGGTTTTTGATTCTTGTGAGTTCTGATACTATGCTTGTTTGGTCTGATTTTGGAGGATAGAAAATACTACACTTTTGATTTTCTGGGTATAGAACAGAATGCTACACCTGACTTCTCTTTTTTGGTCTGATGATGGTTATCAATATCCTTTTCTTCTTGTGTCCTCCCTCGTCCTTCATTACGAACCGATATTATATGAATCTTAGCTTGTCCATGTCTTTCCAGTTGCTTAATGGTTTAGAACCATGTTGTTATGATGAATCTACGAGTTTCTTGACTTTTGGGTTTATGCCATCTTGTCTCGCATTTAGCCATGATGTTTTCGACTTAACCATACTTTACTTTCTGAATTTGGCCTGCTCTGATTTCTTGACTTATCTTCTCTCTCAAATTGTCCCTGCTATGTTGACTTGATATTCACACTGTGGGATTGGTATGGTACTTGATACATGCTTGCTATTGGGATTTTTGTGCCTCTTTCTTGCTGCCTGTTGTGTTGATCCATACCTGCTGCTGTTGCCTTTTGACTTCTATTGCTGCCTGTGTTGATCTATGCCTCTTGTATGCTGTTGGGATTTATATCTGCTGCCCGGAACTTTTAAACTGTCGCTTCGTATGCTTGCTGCCCGAAATCGAATCGTCGCTTCGATTGCTTGTTCGTGAACCGGGCTAGCCCGTGATTTGCGAGCGAGTGTTCTTCGCCGATGATTAATCTTCACGATTATGAGGCTTATAGCAAAAAAAAACCTGATTCCCGCCTAACCGCCTAATGATGAGGCTTTGACAAACAGAAACGATCTTCTGACAATTTCTCGCGTTTTGCTTTGTTTATGTTTCAATTATGTTTATGCTTCTAACTTGATTTCTTCTTTGTTTCATGTAACGATGGATGATGAAACGGCATGGCGATGAAGATGGAAAGGTAATTCAAGACGAAAAGCTTCGGAGGACGATAAAATGTTCGAAACAACCGGAGATCGTAGCATTAGTTTAGGGAAATTTAGAAACTTGTAGGATTTAGGATCGCTTTGTAGAACTTTGCAAACTGAACATACTTGTAACAATTCCCTCTTTTTTGTAACCTTCATGACATAAAGTTTAAATGAATGAAATTCGGAATTCAAATTGCCAATGTCGGTAATAGCTTAGGACTTGTAAGTTTGAGATGAAACACTTATGAACTTGTAACAAATCTTGTAGTTCGGAATGGATATCAGTGTAAACATTTGAGCTTGAGTAATTCTATTGTTGCTTGTAACAATCTTGAATTGTTCTTTTGAAATTTGAATAGAATTTGAATTAACACATGAAAATGTCCTACTTTACACAGCTCGCCGCATTGAATTGATTCGAAACAAATATGTTCAAACTTTTCCTTTGCACTTGAATTGCGTAACATAACTCTTCTAGGCTTGCAATAACATCACCATCGTTTGAAATTGGTTTGAAGTATTGACAAAATTGTTCTCATAATTGGAACTTTGAACGAAACAACTTGGCAACATTTCCATAGCTTGTACGAATTCTTGAATGAATATTTGAATGGTATTCGGAAATCCAACTTGCCAATGTCGAAACTCTCCCTCTTTCTTTTGTGAAGAAATTATAATTAGAAACTTAAACATTCTTTGGATACTCATCCGAACACTTTGAGAAATGCCTTGAATGTGAACATGAAAGCTTGTAAAGTCACATGGATCAATAGAGTTTTTTAAAAAGTAAGCTTGAATTATCAAGAATTCTCTTTGTGCCAAATAAATTCAACAACTTCAGGATTCGAGTTTGAATATCTCATGAGCGTTTGAGCAGCTAACAATATGTTAAAAATCCAACAATTCTATCTTGTGTTATTTCTTCCAGAGTCCACCAAACTTTACAACCCGAGCAGATTATTCGCCTTAACTCTTGAAACACTTTTGCACTTGGTAAATTCAGATTAACACAAACTAAGTTTCTACAACTTCACAAAGCTTCGAACGAACTTGATTTTTCCGTCGTGCAAAATTCGAATGTATCTTGAACCAAAGTTTGAATTAATTCTGGTTGAAACAAAGATTTAAGCATGATGGGATGTTCCAAGAAAAATATGATCAAGAGGGTAAATTTTGGGGTGCGACAGTTGCCCCTATTCAATCATCTTAGACCTGGTAAGTGAGAAAGATTGACGGCTTTCGAACGTTCAAGGTGGAAGAGGATTGAATACTAGAGAACCCCGAAAATTTGCCCGACGCGGGAAACCAATGCCACGAAAGAAAACAGATAACATATCTTGGTTACGGAGCCAAGAAAAACGCTTGAAGAGAGAACTTACTAAGCATTAACGGAATGCTTTAACACAAAAGTACACGGTGAGAAATAACTAGGAGATTTTGACAACACTGGGGATAGCTGTAAAAATGAGTTTGACAACAATTTTAATGAAAATGCTATGAAGGAAGCGAACTTCTCAAGCGAAACCATATCTTGAGAAATTTGACATGATGAGAACTTAACAAGGAGTTCTCTAAACTAAGGACTACACGAGACCTTAAACAAAATCGAAATGACATGGTTGAGAACTTAACAAAGAGTTCTCGATTAACAAGGCGAGAACTTAACAAAGAGTTCTCGAACTTAGGACTACTGGAGACCTTAAGCAATTGAAATGACATGATTGAGAACTTAACAAAGAGTTCTCGATTAACAAGGCGAGAACTTAACAAAGAGTTCTACGAACTTAGGACTACACAGAGACCTTAAAGAATTGAAATGACATGATTGAGAACTTAACAAAGAGTTCTACGATTAACAAGGCGAGAACTTTAACAAAGAGTTCTCGAACTAAGGACTACACAGACCTTAACGAATTGAAATGACATGATTGAGAACATAACAAAGAGTTCTCGATAACTAAGGAATAGGAAACCTTGACGAAATTGAAATGACACGATTGAGAACTTAACAAAGAGTTCTCGATTGACATGATTGAGAACTTAACAAAGAGTTCTCACGAATGACTAAGGAATACCGGAGACCTTAAGCAATTGAAATGACATGATTGGAAACTTAACAAAGAGTTCCACGATTGACATGAATGAGAACTTAACAAAGAGTTCTCTGAATATGATTAGCTAGAACAATATCGAATTGTTGGTGCACGAAAGTGCGAGGAGCCATGGCATCTTGAATGTCTTTGACCGTGTAACTTCCGAGTTACCCGCGAGAACAAAATCATGGCGCACCCAAGAATACAATTCTCGGGGATAAACATAATAATATCCGACACCGCGTGATATAGATGTTTATGAAGTCGGTAAATCTTGTTTAAGCGTTTAGCGATGAGATCTTCCGAACATGTACGGACATGTTGAACAACCACGAGTTGACAAGATCTTCAATTTGTATGCAGATAGCTTTACCGTTGATAGAAGAACCGATTCGCACTGTGGTGAAAACTTCTAGGGTAATGAGCTTCAATTTGCTGACATTGTATGGACAACGCGTTGCAGCAAGTGGACATGTAGATCAACGTCTGAGTTGGAGAAATATCTTTGGATTTGAATAAACATCCCACCGGGTGGATATTTATTGTTGAGTAGTTGATAACTTACTGGGGAAATAAACGCACCAGAAGTTTGATGTAATTTTCTGAGAACAACTCAGAGAAGTATATTGGAAGCCAACCCATAGTATTCGCTGAGAAGACTCTTGTCTGAAAGAAATCTTTGAAAATACCAAGAATAGTGTTGTAGTAATCCTTTCTGAAGGAGATTCACTTGGGGAGAGAAGTAAGCTTCGCTGGGGAAACTTCGTAAGAAAACCGTGTGGAAAATTCACTGGGGATTCCCGGTTGAATAATTTTGCTGACATTTGAGTCTAACTGAAAGAGACAACTGTTTCGCTGGGGAAGAAATCTCGACTGGAGACATCAAATCAGTTGTTAAGATCCATACAAGTATATAACTTGTGCTTGTAGAAAAGAGGATAATTTGTCGTCTGAGAACTAATCCTTCAATTTGATCCTTACGAGGATATTTACAGTTTCAGTTGAAAAAACCTGCAAAACAGATAGCCGAAGCTAATGCATGAGTATGATGTGCATGATATGATATGCATGATATGATTTTTTCGATGTAAATGATGTATGATTTCCGATCTTGAGAGAAGGAAGACATCAGGGAATCAATTGAGCGATCTTGTTGTCATAAGAGTTCAGGGGATGATTGATCGATTCTACGGGAAGAGACTTCATTGGAGAATTGACACTATTGTCGATTATGTCATCACCCAAGCATTCTCCACAGCGGGAGAAGAACTAAGTTGTCATTGAGAAAGGTCTTACGCTTGTAATGGTGTACTTTTAAAGAACTCTATGAAGAAGAATCATTGGGAAATCCGAATAAGAAGCTTCATTGATACAAGAGTTCGCTTGGAAACCCAATCACTACGGAATAGATTCAATTTGAGAATCGTCATCGTTGTAGACCGATTATGGTGAGCCTTCAAACTTGTGGTCGGAAGAACTAAATTTGTCATTCAAAATAGTCTTCAAAAGCGATTCTCGAGAACAATCAATAACCGATCTTGGAATAACCGAGTCTGGTGAGGTTTATGAATGAATGTGCTATGTAGTATATGATATGAATGCATGAATGAATGAATGAATGCATGAATATCTTGGTTAATGCCTGGCTATCAAATGAATCCTCGACACCGTTAGTCAGGATAAAAGAACATGGCACAACAAGATGATTGACCAAGCTCCACATCTGAATTGCCACTGGAGAGGCTGCAATGCTAATTCTTGTAGAGCGAAGAATAGCAAACTTGAGTTGATTAGATGATGAGAGGCATGCTCCATGCGTGAAATGACATTAGATTTTGCGCTTCAGAATCTCAATATGCCCCGGTCTGGTAGACTTTCTAGAAATCTTTCCCGAAAAGGAGTGTCCCGGCATCCTGTATTCTGACGCAACACTTTACTGATCATCAGTAATTCAAAGGAACTGGATATTCTGATATGGGAATATTATGCCTCGATAGGAGCTTTGGAAGTATTTCCGCATCTCAAAATAACCTCCTTAGATTTATCGAATCTTAGAGTGGCAGACTTTGCATAGATGGACGACATGCCCCAGGATGAACATTGGAGAGACTCCAACGTCTCGAAGTAGTTGCTTCAGATGAATCTTTCTTTTTAGCAAGCTTGCTTTTAGAATGAGTCTTGGAAAGACTTCTACATCTCGAATATTTTCCTCGGATTATGCATCGAATAAGGAGCTATCGAGCATCGGAAGACCGCCCGGGGCGAGCTTTTGAGAGACTCCTACGTCTCGAAGTAATTACTTCAGGCTGATTGATTCTTGAACGAACGCTTGCTCCAATTAAGAGAGCTTTAACCTTATGAAGTAACTGCTTCAGATCAATCAACAAGTGAGCGACTAACTTGGCGGAACAAGAGCTTTTGAAGGCTTCCACGCGCCGAAGTAATTATCTCAGATTGATTGGAACCGATTAGTTGAAATGCCCCAATGTAAACAGCCTTAGAGAGACTCCCATGTCTCGAGGTGATTGCTTCAAGTTGATTGAAACATGGGATGACAGTTGTCCCAGGCTAACTGCTCTTTTGAGAAAGACCAAATCACCTGCTGATTGCTCTTTAAGGACCTGCCCCTAGGTTGGCGGAAATTCGAGGAGCTGAATTTCGATTTGATTGCCCCCAAATTAACAGAATCTTGAGAAGACAACCTGTGATATGCTCAAAGGAGTCCTTAGACGTCCTGCCCCTTGCCACAAAGAGATGATCAAGTCTTTCCTTTAGACAAAGTTGGACTCTTCACTGATGTTCATTATGAGAACTTCCTTAATGTCAAATAATTGTTTTACATGTACAAGAATGTTTGTTATGACAATATAATGCAACATTTATGCGTCTTGAAGTTTTGTATGAAAAACATGACTTTTGCGAGTGAAACACTTTTGGAGTGGAACACTGAAAATTTTCTTTTTGAAAGATAAGACGAGCATATGATACCAACACAGATAGTTAGCACACACTGTAGGAGTCGTCGCGATCTCTTCGTTATATGCTTTTGAATTAACCCATGCTTCAATTAGGACTTTGGAGGGTTGTAACGTGGTCTGGTTCACGGGTTTTTCAGAAAAAAGATTTTTAGGCTCAAAATATTTGGTGCCCGCCCATTCTCCGTGACGTTCTTCAGTCCTAAGTTCAACTATCTTGATACGAGCACTCATCTCTCGAGAGGAGTTATGATGGTTGAGGAACCAATATGAGGTTTTGGACACGACGGTCACTCACATTTTGTCTTTGGTACTTGATCATACAACTTGTTCTTTGTTGAGAATCCTTTGATAATGCATTTCGGGATTTACCTGACTTTTGCCTAAGTGACTTATTACTAAGTTCTGACTTAGCGGGCTTTTTGTCTTTTTCTATTCATCTTTTTTTTTGAACAAGTCGTGGATCTGTACACAACCTTTGATTTGTTAAGGTGATGGTATTATCGAGTCCTTAGGTAGATGAAAGATAACTGTTATGGTGTCGTCATGCGTTGACCTTTCTGATGTGTGAGAGATACCCATGTGGTATCATTCTCCTTTGATGCACACTATTGATAGATGGAGGTCGACTACTGTGGTTCTGACCTTTCTCAACCTTTTGAAGGATAGCCATTATTGTATCCTTAAATGCACACTCTCTTGGTGAGTTCTGAACGCTCGATCAGATTAACTGAACACTACCGTCCCCTGGGGTAAAAATGATGAGGGTTTTTTCTGAACAGAAAAGAAACTCCTACTTCAAGGCTCAAAGGGGTTAACGAGGGTTTATCTCCCTTATATCTCCGGTGTTTAGGGATTTGAAACAAGGCCTGTACATCATCAGCAAGGTTTTTACTCGAAAGCATATGACTAGGGACCTGGCGTTTTTCAATTATCGTCATCCTCCCTCCAAATCTTTGCCTAGGCGAAAGATTCGGTAACGTTGGTATCAAAATGCTCGTAAATCAATTAAAGAGTGATAACGAATGGATTGAGTGACAACAAATGGATTACTTCAAGACAAGCATACTCATTGCATTAAGATAAAACAAACAAGTTTTCTACATGCAAACAAAGTTTAAACAGTTAAACAAGATACATATGAAAATGCATAAAGAAATAAGCAGTATCGTTGTTGAGGAGGCAGGCTCCGCCTTGACTTGTTGATCTGATGACTTTCGGTAGTCTTGGTGATCACTTGAGTCTTGGGTGCCATTCACAAGTGAATCCCTCCTTGAAGAGTCAAGTATTTACGGTCAATCAACTGTTGAACTTTGGCTTTGTAAGGATTGCAATCCTCATCGAGGTGGCCTCTTGTTCCATCATGGTATCCACATCGGCGTTATGATCATAACCAAGCGGGAATAAATTGGTGGGTTAAGAAATTTGGGAACCACCAATGAACTTTGAACCGATCGGCGAAGTTGTTGTAGGTAGCGGAATTGGATCAAGAGGAGCCTCCCTTCTTTCCAAATTATTCCGAGGCACAGTTTGATTTTGAGAGTTCTGACTCTGAAGTTGAGGAAGATCAGACAAAAGTTGTTGATGTAAAGATTCAAAAGATGGTAACGGAGGATAATGAGTTGGTGTTGCAACCGACTTCCCTTTGCTAGAACTTGAGATATCTTTGCTGAAGGTTACCACCTTTTCTGAAGTGAACATCTGGTCTACTTCATCACTATTCTTCAAAGTCTCAACTTCCTTTTGGTAAGCAATTGTCCCAATGAGCTTTGGAAGCTCCTCAAAATTGCTATGATTAGACCTTGCAAGCAAGATGTCCAAGCTCGATCCATTTTGTTTGAAAAACAGAACCTTATCATCAATTAGTTTTTGAACTGTGCATTTGAAGGCGAAACAAAACTCAGTTTCATGTCCTACAGAGTTAGCATGAAAAGCACATCTGGCATTCTCGTTAAACCATGGCTTAGCAACCCCTGGTACTGGCTTCAACTCCCTTGGTATCACCACACCGCTCTGAATCAAGCAAGGCAAAAGTCGAGAATATGATATCGGGATCGGCTGAATATCCTGTTGAGCATATCGGCGGTAATGCGGATTAATACGCTGATTTGGATCCTTCTTTGATCGGGGAGCAAGCAATTGCTGTTGTTGAGGAATCCTCGAAGGTGAAGGCCGAGGATAATACTCAGTGGGAGACTTTCGAACTGGAGAGTTCGCCACATGCGGATGTCCTCGACTCATGGAGACATCAGATGATAGAGCAGCAACCAAACTTGCGAAGATTGGTGTGGTGTTGCATTCTCTTTTCAGCACAACTTGCAAGAGATCCAAGACCAGACTCATCTGACTCTTCAAGTGCTTAACTTCCGCCTTCAATAGTTCCTGACCATGCTGAAGCTCGTCTATAGTCCTTTGAGACATCCTTGGAGTTCTGAACGCGCGTCGAGTAGACAATTCGATATTTCTGGACAGAAGAAATGAAATGAGCTTTCTGATGAAGATGAAATGCGTGGTAATGCATTAAAGAATGCAAATGTAATATAATGGCAACGCATGTAAGAATGCGATGTAATATAGTATTAACGCATGTAAGAATGCGATGTAATGGTAATGCATATAAGAATGCCATATGATGGTAATGCATGTAAGAATGCATTGATGGTGATGCATGTAAGAATGCGATGGTGACGTGTAAGAATGCGATGTGATGATAATGCATGTAAAATTGGTGATGCATGTAAGAATGCGATGTGATGCGATACATATTGATGTTATAAAAATCACATGTAAAGCCAAATAGCACAATGGTTTCGACGTCTACCCACAATTCCCCAAACAAGGTTGGTTCTAATGTTTTTATGCTAAATATTTCTTGGGGTCTCAGATCCCCTTTTTACAAACACTATCATCGCGCGAGAGGCCTACATGGCGATAGTATTTGTAAAAGTATACCCCAAGCGGCTCTTAACGGGATGCTCGAAATCCAAAATTTGACGTTTGGTCTCAGTTAGACAACATGAACAAACTTAGAGTTATAGGTCATTTGTCCAAAGATCGATGTCCTGCGCTATCGCGGGCCAACAACCTCCTTAAAACAACCAACTCTAAGCCGGAGTCTTCGCTTCGGTCCAACAAGACAATGGAGTCAGGTGGCCCTAGGCTCGCAACCCTCTATTCCTAAAGGTGACCTAGAAGCACGGGTAGTGGGCTTATCTATGTAACAATAACCAAACAATGCCCCAATATCAAAATATCAACAGGATATAAAGAAATAATAGGCAAGGAATAATAAACACACAAGCGAAGAATTAAATTAGGGTTAACTCGCTTTAAAAAGATCCCAGTGAAGTCGCCAATCAAGCAACTCGATTTTCAAAAATCTTTTAAATTCTCAAAATTGAAATCGCCACCTAATTTTATTCGTTCGAAAAGAGCGGAAAATATAGATAAAACCCCAAACAAGCGGATAAGGCGGTCTCGTGACCAAAAAGTGGGATCGGGAGTCGGTTATGTAAGGGAAGGTATTAGCACCTTACATCCATCGTACTCGATGGGACCCATTTAATTCTTTGTGTGTGTGTTTACTAAGTTATGGATGCTAGAAAACAGAATTTGTTTCTTATTATTTTGAGTTTGACACGATTTCGAACCGTGTGCCTACATATTCCTCGTGCAATGGGAAAGTCAAAACTCGTAGTTCCTCTTAAAAGGCTTTAATTCGTTGTATTGATTTTATCACGAAAAATCGTGCGTTTAGGCGTTTCAAATGCTTTGAGCTAGGACTTGTTTTGTTTGTTTGAAAAGCTTAAGTCCTCGCCGCATTTGAAACGAATATTGCACACTCTTTATCCGAAAGAGTTTGATGATCGCGTATGAGCGATAAAAGAATTTGAGTGAGTTGAATTAATTTTAATTGTAGATGACAAGTACCAAACGTTGGGATATCCTCTAACGATTCGATACTCGAGATTGGTGATTGAGGTCAACCGATCATCTCTCATCAAAATCTTTATTATGAAAGAGTGAGGTGAAACAAAGTTCACTTTTATTAAGTGTTATGGAATAAAGTATTTAAGTCATTGGGTTACCCTCTAATGGCCCAAATACTTTACATTTTAATTAAATCGTCGGGCGAACCTCTAACAATTTAATTAAATACCATACCACTATGTTTTTTTGTTTTTTTGTAGGAAAATTGATTTTGAAAAACAACTCGACGTTGGATCGAGGTTTAGAACTTGAAATTATGAAAGCATTCTGATGCGCGTGCTGAGAGAAAATGGAAGCGGGTTATGATTAATCAAGTATATGGACTTAATTAACCTCGTGAGGATAGGTGCTCCTATCCCCAACCATGAGACCCTGGTGCATGGTGATTGGTATATAGACCAATGTGGTTTTCGGGTTATGATCGATTAAAGCAACAAGGGCTTTAACCAATCTCGTGAGGATGGCCATGCCCATCCCCAACCATGAGACCCTTTAGGAAATCGGCGTATGAGCCAATCAGGATGAAATCGAATTGATTTTAATTTTGATTGTGTGCACAGTGTACATTGGTGAATAAATACTGAATAAGTAAATAAACAGACAAAATACCAAACAATACAATCGAAAATTTAAATAATTATTAGAGATGATTTTTTCTGTTTGATGAAAAATCGGCTAATAGTTTAATCGATAAATCATCAAATAAAAACTATCAGATCCAATAATTATTTAGTACATCGCAACAAAATTATTTACGACAAAATAGAATTAATTGAAATAGAAAGTTCAGAGATAGCCTGATTGTCGTGATTCTGGACGATGCGAAGAGAAATCCATCTGAACTTTTGACCGGTCCGAAATACTTCCATATGCGCTAGTAAACTGGATGCGACAGATCTTGTTCCAAAATATTCCGATGGTCCGAAACGGCAGTATTACACGACATGTGCATATTTATTTAATATTAACATTTTTAGTAAAATTATTTAACAATAACAAAAATAATAAAAAAAATAGATTTTTATTTTATCATCTAAAAAACAAGGTGGTGACACTTGTCACCACCAGATTTAATAGGAAAATAAAATAAAACTTATTTCTTTTATATATTATTATTGTTTTTTTAATAAAAAAAGAAAATGGGAAAGGAAAATAAGAAGAACAGATTTTCTGTCTTCTCTCTCACGCGTTTTCGTCCATCTCTCGTTCTCTCACAAACCTCACTCACTCGCGCCGCTCCGATCGCTCTCTCCTCTCGCCGGCGTCGCGATCCTGGCTCTCTCTCTCTCACCGATCGATCCTGTCCCTCTCTCTCTCACCGATCGTGAACTCTCTCTCTCACTTCGCCGTCGCCGCCGCTCATCTCACCGTCGCGATCTCTCTCTCACTCACCTCGATTTCGTTTGCATGTTTATTCTTTGAATGTTTGATTTCTGGTTTTTCTGAATGTTTGATCATGTTTGTGTTGACACAGGTTGGAACTGGAACGGGAGCGATGAACCCAAAGCGATTTCGGCGATGGTGAAAGTACCTTGGAGGCAACGTGTGATAGCCTTCTAATCTTGTTCCGGGTGAGACAATTCCGATTGCTTTCTTCTTCTTTCTCTATCTGTCAGAACATGCAATTTCTGAAAGAATACATAATCTGAAGGCGCTTAGGTTAGGAACATGATGAGTGTTTGTTATGTTTACTTGCGTTTTCGTTTCTGTTTGGTTGCTATTATGAACTTGGTTTTTGATTCTTGTGAGTTCTGATACTATGCTTGTTTGGTCTGATTTTGGAGGATAGAAAATACTACACTTTTGATTTTACGGGTATAGAAACAGAATGCTACACGACTTCTCTTTTTGGTCGATGATGGTTATCAATATCCTTTCTTCTTGTGTCCTCCCTCGTCCCTTTCTTACGAACCGATATTATATGAATCTTAGCTTGTCCATGTCTTTCCAGTTGCTTGCTTTAATGGTTTAGAACCATGTTGTTATGATGAATCTCGAGTTTCTTGACTTTTGGGTTTATGCCATCTGTCTCGCATTTAGCCATGATGTTTCGACTTAACCATACTACGCTCTGAATTTGGCCTGCTCTGATTTCTTGACTTATCTTCTCTCTCAAATTGTCCCTGCTATGTTGACTTGATATTCACACTGTGGGATTGGTATGGTACCTGATACATGCTTGCTATTGGGATTTTGTGCCTCTTTCTTCTGCTGTTGTGTTGATCCATACTGCTGCTGTTGCCTTTGACTATTGCTGCTGTGTTGATCTATGCCTCTTGTATTCTGTTGGGATTTATATCTGCTGCCCGGAACTTTTAAACTGTCGCTTCGTATGCTTGCTGCCCGAAATCGAATCGTCGCCTCGATTGCTTGTTCGTGAACCGGGCTAGCCGTGATTCTGACGAGTGTTCTTCGCGATGATTAATCTTCACGATTATGAGGCTTATAGCAAAAACGATTCCGCCTAACCGCCTAATGATGAGGCTTTGACAAAGCGAACGATCTTGACAATTTCTCGCGTTTGCTTTGTTTATGTTTCAATTATGTTTATGCTTCTAACTTGATTTCTTCTTTGTTTCATGTAACGATGGATGATGAAACGGCATGGCGATGAAGATGGAAAGGTAATTCAAGACGAAAAGCTTCGGACGATAAAATGTTCAAACAACGGAGATCGTAGCATTAGTTTAGGAAATTTAGAAACTTGTAGGATTTAGGATCGCTTTGTAGAACTTTGCAAACTGAACATACTTGTAACAATTCCCTCTCTTTTGTAACCTTCATGACATAAAGTTTAAATGAATGAAATTCGGAATTCAAATTGCCAATGTCGGTAATAGCTTAGGACTTGTAAGTTTGAGATGAAACACTATGAACTTGTAACAAATCTTGTAGTTCGGAATGGATATCAATGTAAACATTTGAGCTTGAGTAATTCTATTGTTGCTTGTAACAATCTTGAATTGTTCTTTTGAAATTTGAATAGAATTTGAATTAACACATGAAAATGTCCTACTTTACATTTCGCGCATTGAATTGATTCGAAACAAATATGTTCAAACTTTTCCTTTGCACTTGAATTGCGTAACATAACTCTTCTGCTTGCAATAACATCACCATCGTTTGAAATTGGTTTGAAGTATTGACAAAATTGTTCTCATAATTGGAACTTTGAGCGAAACAACTTGGCAACATTTCCATAGCTTGAATTCTTGAATGAATATTTGAATGGTATTGAAATCCAACTTGCCAATGTCGAAACTCTCCCTTTCTTTTGTGAAGAAATTATAATTAGAAACTTAAACATTCTTTGGATACTCATCCGAACACTTTGAGAAATGCCTTGAATGTGAACATGAAAGCTTGTAAAGTCACATGGATCAATAGAGTTTTTTAAAAGTAAGCTTGAATTATCAAGAATTCTCTTTGTGCCAAATAAATTCAACAACTTGAGATTCGAGTTTGAATATCTCATGCGTTTGAGCACTAACAATATGTTAAAATCCAACAATTCTATCTTGTGTTATTTCTTCCGAGTCCACCAAACTTTACAACCGAAGGTTATTCGCCTTAACTCTTGAAACACTTTTGCACTTGGTAAATTCATTAACACAAACTAAGTTTCTACAACTTCACAAAGCTTCGAACGAACTTGATTTTTCCGTCGTGCAAAATTCGAATGTATCTTGAACCAAAGTTTAAATTAATTCTAGTTGAAACAAAGATTTAAGCATGATGGGATGTTCCAAGAAAAATATGATCAAGAGGGTAAATTTTGGGGTGCGACAAAGCGCTTTCAAGAAAAAAGTGCTGGTAAAGGCTGCACCTAAGAAAGCGCTTTTCCAAAGTGCTCTTATAGGTCATTTATAATTTTTTTAATAAAACTACTTACGAAGTCTGCCCCAATTACTTTCATATTTCCCTCTTTTCTGTTCTCTCTGTTCTCTCTGCCACGACCATTGTTACTCACTCCGACTACTCCCTCCGTCTACTACTACCGAACGCCGTCCCTCGCGTGCCAACCTTCACTACTTCAGTTTCGAATGTGCGCAGAGAAGAGGTAGACGAAGAGGAACTGATTTCGTTTTAAGTAAGTAAAGTAGAAGAAAAGAGATTCACCTTATTGAACCTCATCGAAGCCATTGTTGAAGAATCACAGAGAAAGTCTTCAACTCCGTTCGATTCACTTTATTCTCTCTGATTTTGTTGTTGTTTGTCAAGTTTATTCATTCGTTGTTCTGGTGTTTTCTGTGATAAACTTACTTTGTTAGGAACTGTATGAAGACATCTTGTTGTGTTAGGTTCAATCTGTTTTTGAGTAGAAATGTTGTTGTCTGTGTTAATAGTCAAATTATCTCGTACCTGTACATCATCTACTTGAATCTCATGAGACGGATCCGCAATATACCTCCTCAACTGAGATACATGGAAAACGTCATGCAAATTCGCAGGTGACGGCGGTAAAGCGATCTGATAAGCAACTTTCCCAACTCTCTTAGTAATCTGAAATGGACCAATAAAGCGCGAAGTCAACTTCTTTGACTACAAGGCTCGACCAATACCAGTCATTGGAGTAACTCTCATGAACGCATGATCTCCTTCACTAAACTCAAGATCTTTCCTCCTCTTATCATGATAACTTTTCTGACGACCCTGAGAAGTCCTCATCTTCTCCTGAATTATCTTGATCTTTTCGAGTTTGTTGAACAATCTCCGCCCAATCACACTTTCTCCAGATTCGTACCAACACAACGGTGTCCGACATCTCCTACCATACAATGCCTCAAACGGAGCCATACCGATGCTCGAATGAAAACTATTGTTGTAGGTAAACTCTATCAACGACAAATAGCTATCCCAAGCTCCACCTTTCTCTAACACACAAGCCCTCAACAAATCTTCTAACGACTGAATCGTCCTCTCCGTCTGACCATCTGTCTGTGGATGATATGCGGAACTCAATCGTAGCTTAGTACCCAGAGCTTCCTGCAATCCTGTCCAGAACTTAGAAGTAAACCTCGGATCTCTATCCGACACAATGCTAGACGGAATACCATGCAAACTTACAATCCTCTCAACATACAATTCTGCCAACCTCTCCATCGGATAATCCATTCTTATCGGAATAAAGTGAGCAGACTTCGTCAATCGGTCGACAATGACCCAAATAGAATCACAGTTCTTCGTCGTCCTCGGCAAACCAGACACGAAATCCATTGAAATTCCATCCCATTTCCATTCCGGAACAAACAACGGTTCCATCAATCCCGCGAGCTTTTGATGTTCAATCTTTGATTCGACAAACCAAACATGCATACACAAACTCGGCAA
This sequence comes from Vicia sativa, assembly GCA_021764765.1. Taxonomy (NCBI): domain Eukaryota; kingdom Viridiplantae; phylum Streptophyta; class Magnoliopsida; order Fabales; family Fabaceae; genus Vicia; species Vicia sativa. The sequence continues at coordinate 287,471,348 of CM038793.1, read as the reverse complement.
TTTCTTTTTCATTCCGGCCACCAAAATAATTTCTTCAAATCATGATACATCTTAGTAGCACCAGGATGAATACTCAACCCACTTCGATGTCTTTCTTCCAAGATACTCTTTCTGATCTCAGCAATATCCGTAACACACACTCTATCACCAAGTCTCATAACGCCATTCTCGTCAATTCGGAACTCGCCTCCTTGACCTTGGTTAATCAATGTCAGCTTATCCACCAAACCAACATCAGATTTCTGTCCATTTCGAATCTCTTCCAAGATACCGCTAGTCAGCTTCAACATGCCCAATTTCACACTATTCTGAGTAGTTTCACATACCAAACTCAAGTCTCTGAATTGTTCCACTAAATCCAATTCACGAACCATTAACATTGACATATGCAGGGACTTCCTGCTCAATGCATCTGCTACCACGTTTGCCTTACCAGGATGGTAATTCAAACCAAAATCATAATCCTTGAGAAATTCTAACCATCTTCTCTGCCTCATATTCAACTCTTTCTGATCAAAGAGATACTTCAGGCTCTTATGATCACTGAACACTTCAAATCGTGAACCATACAGATAATGCCTCCACAATTTCAACACAAACACAACAGCCGCCAACTCTAAATCATGAGTCGGGTAATTCCTTTCATGAGTCTTCAATTGTCTTGAAGCATAAGCCACAACCTGCCTATCTTGCATCAAAACACCTCCTAAACCCATCAAAGACGCATCACAATACACTACGAAAGATTCTTCCGGATTCGGCAAAATTAAAATCGGAGCACTAGTCAACCTCCTCTTCAATTCTTGGAATTCCTTCTCACAATCTGCATCCCAAACAAACGCTTGACCTTTTCTTGTCAACTTAGTCAACGGTAACGCAACTCGAAAATCCTCAATGAACTTCCGTAGTAACACAAGACCAAGAAAACTACAATCTAGAAGCATTCTTGGCGCTTCCCAACGAGATACCGCTTCTACTTTTGTAGGGTCAACAGCAATACCATTCTTGGAAATCACGTGACCAAGGAAACTCACTTCGCTTAACCAAAACTCGCATTTAGACAACTTAGCATAAAGCTTCTTCTCTTTCAATAATTCCAATACAACCCTAAGATGCTTTGCATGCTCCTCATCATTCTTTGAATAGATCAGAATGTCGTCAATAAATACCACCACAAACTTGTCAAGATACGGATGAAATATTCTGTTCATATACTCCATAAACACACCAGGTGCATTAGTAACTCCAATGCCTAACTTTTTATGCAAATAATCCAACAAGTTGCAAGCCACACAATGCCTAACTTTCTCTCTTTAACTTTCTTTTTTTTACAAAAAGTATACCAATCCAAAAAATTAGTTAAACAATCCTCTACCTCCCTCCAAGGTTTACCAATCCAATTAGCTATATTCCTCCATAAAATTTTCACCACTGAGCAATTAAATAAAGAATGCTCTCTACTTTCATTATCAACACCACAAAAAACACATTTTAAGGTTTCCAAAGGGAATGGAATACCTCTATGTGCCAAAAGATTTTTAGTCGAAATTCTATCCACAAAAAGTTTCCAACCAAAAGATTTAATCTTAAAAGGAACCTCTAATTTCCAAACTAATCCCAAAGCTTCATCACCTCTATTCCTCGGACCAGAAGGAATCTGCCTATTAGCATAAAAAGCATAGCAAGAAGACACCGACAAAAGCCCTTTCGGTTCCAACAACCAAATAACTTTATCAATTCTGGATTCTATCAAAGATGAGTTATTCAACTTCAGAACCAAACTATTATACATATTTCTTAACTCCACATGCAAACATTCTCCGCAAATACCACAGTTATTCCACATCCACTCACCATTTATCCAACCTCCCATTCCGGCCACCGAAACCATTTTCAAACTAGATAACACATATAATTCTAGATAACTTTCTTTTAAACAACCATCCTCCAACCAATCCGCCTCCCAAAATGGGATAGCAAAACCTTTTCCCACCTCAAATTTGCAGTTTCCACAATAGGGTCGTTTGAAGAAAAATGAGCAATGGACAAGATATCTTTCCACCAAAAAGATTGAGATTCTAAAACATTGGACTTTTGACTGCCACAAAAAACTTTCATTGCTACATCACCATACCTAGCTTTCAAAACCTTGAACCAAAGGGACTTTTGGCCTTGAAGAATTCTCCACCTCCATTTATTAAGTAGGGTCATATTGAAATCCCCCACTTCTTTAATCCCTAAACCCCCAATTTAAAAGGAAGACAAACTTGCTTCCAACTCACCCAATGAATATTCCTCTTCTCCTCCGTCCCTCCCCATGAAAAACCACCTTGTAAATTAGTTATTATCTTAACAACCTTTCTAGGCATCTTATAAAAGACATAAGAAAGATGGATAAAGAACAAATAATATATTTCAAAGTGGTAATTATACCACCACCGAGATTGAGAAACCTATTCTTTCATCCCGATAACTGATTCTTCATCTTATGAATGAGGGGGACCAAGTTGCCAACTTTCTCGGATTAGATCCGATAGGTATACCAAGGAACTTAAAATTACTCTCTTCAAGCTTGCAAGCTAACACATATGAAGCTGCTTCTAGGAAGTTCAGATTCACGTTAATGCCTATTAATTTGCAGTCGAAGGTAGCTGACATGTTGGTGTCGAAGTATTGTATGTTGTAGTCAAAAAAGGATCAAGCGTGCAATGATTGAAGGATGCTAGGACTGTTAGCATTGAATTGGGCCTGTTTGTTATGTCTAATTGTTTAAGTTAGCTTGTACCTTAAATTAACTTGCAATAGGTATATTTATGATAAAATTCCATTAGTTTAGTATGTTAAGTTTATCATAAATAACATACTAGTATTCAGGGCCGGTCCCTACCTTTTAGAGACCCTGAGCAAATAATAAAAGGTGGCCCGAATAAAAAATTGAGCAACTAACCTTGAATTTATATTTTTTTATTTACAATTGTATTTTTCTCTTTTTTTTTTGCGAGATAGAGAAGACCGTTATGTCAGCTTAAAGGGATAGGCGGTGGTTATGGTTGTCATCGGAGGTGGCGACGCGATGTAGTGGTTGGCATGTGAGAGAAAATGATTTGAAGAGTTAAAAAAAGATACATGCGTAAAAATGTGAAAATTTATTGAGAAATGTGATGTGAATTTTATATTGTTATTGATGAAATCAAAGGGAGATATTTTTTATATTTAGATTATAAACAATATTAAAAACTAAAAAATAGTTCCATGTATATCAATAGAATTTGACTGATATAAATATAATTTTTATATCTGGAAAATTAATATCAAAGTGTTATAATTAATAATAAACAAAATTTTAAAATTGTAAAATATAAGAATACCGGTTGACCCTATAGTTTTTAAAACAAAAAACAAAAAAAATTGTATTTTAAAATTATTTTTAGAATAATGAAACTTTTAAAATTTTAAGATATAATAATAAAAGTCTCAAAATTTAATTAAAATTGATATATAAATATAAATGAAGTTAAACAAATTAAATAAAATTATAAATCTTATAAATATTACATCAAATTAGATTAACTTTAATTAAGTTGTTCAAAGTAATTTTAATTTTAATAATTTAATCTATTATATATTTAATTATGTTCACTGAATTAAAAATAATACTAAATTTTTTAAGTTTGAATTTATTATTACAAAATCAAATATAATAAAATCTTTTTCATAAAAAAATTAAAAAAAAATAAAACTAAACATAAATCATAATATATTATATTTTATTATATAAATATAATTATAAATCATTTTTTTATTTGAAATATTTAAATTTAAATTTAAATATAACTTATATATATTATTCAAAATTCATTTTTTAAAAAATATAAAATTCTGCTATCGCTTTATGTTGTTATTATTTTAGTGTATATATATATATATATATTATTATTATAATTTTTAACTAATCACCCGATTTTGAGGTCCTAGGCCATGAGCCTGGTTGCCCTGGCCCAAGGCAGGCCTTGCTAGTATCTCATCATTTCATACTGTAAATCCTAATTTAAAGTGAGAGAGTTATTTGTTATTCTTATATACTTGTAATATTGTCTTGAAGATAAATGAAAGAATAACAATTCATAACCAATCCTTGTGTTCATCGTGTTCTTCATTCTTTTTCTACCCTAATTATTTTTTAATCATAAGGAAACAAGTCTATAGTTTGTTTTCAAGACATTCGATTCACAACAAAATTTATTTAAAATATTACATCATATACAATTTTTTTTTTAGAGTGTCTATATACTTTACTATAATATTCTTTTATATATTATCAAATAATAAACTAATGAAAAATAACTAAATACTACACAAAAGAGATAATAGAATTAAAATACAATAAAATGATTTTTATTTTATTTTGGAAAAAATAGTCTAACAAACCAATCATTACATATTCACTTATATTAAGAATATTTCTCTCAAATTTCAAAAATAAAAGAGATGTCCAAATCTAAACAGAATAAAATATTTTTTTGTTTTTCTGAAATTATAGCAAAAAAATAACACTTGAAATAAATGTTTTATTTTTTTATCTTAAAGTAGTTCTTACACAATTTTCAAATATAAGTTAAGTTGATCTTAAAAAATAATATAATATGTAACAAACTTATAAAGTTCGACAAAATAGACATAAATTTTATAAAGTTATTGAAAGTTATATTTGATAATAATTATAAATAAATTTTTAATTTTGTTTAACACTAAAAATAAATACATATATTTAAAAATTAAAGTAAAGTATCTAATTGAAAGATAAGTGAAAACAAAAACCGCGAGAATTAGAAAAACAATAATACCACTTGCAAACCTAAATTACGTATATCACTCTCAATTTCCACGCATCTATTTTTTTCAAATGAAATGTATATTTGTCTATTTGATTAACTTATGTTATTGTTTCTACTGTAATTCACAAAAATAGTTTGTAATACAAATTTAATAATCATAATTTGTAAAAATCAAATCTTAATATATTTAAAATTTAATAAAATAAGAGTGGAGATCAACTTACTCCAAGAGTAAGTTTTTTTAACTTACTCCACAATCTTTGCATTTAAATTAGATTTAATCTAATTGTTAAAAATTGCAATAAGCATTAACCATTAGATTAAATCTAATTTAAATGCAAAGATTGTAGAGTAAGTTAAACAAATTTACTTTTGTAGTAAGTTCAGTACGCCAAAAACAACTTATGGCAGCACTACAAAGACAACGCTTTTATCTAAAAGCGCTGCCATAAGTTGTTAAAAAATTTCGCTAAAAAAAAGCGTTGCTAAAGGCCTCCACCTTAGAAATTTCTTTTACAAAAGCGCTCTTATAGGTGTACCTCAGAAAGCACTTTTGAAAAGCGCTGCTAAAGCCCATGAAAATATTAACCTTAGAAAGCGCTTTCAAAAGCGCTGCTAAAGCCAATGAAAATAAAGTGCTTTCAAGGAAAAAGCGCTGGTAAAGGCTGTACCTTAGAAAGCGCTTTTGAAAAGCGCTGCTAAAGCCAATGAAATTATTAACCTTAGAAAGCGCTTTTCAAAAGCGATGCTTATTCCAATGAAAAGAAAATGCTTTCAAGGAAAAAGGGCTGGTAAAGGCTGCACCTAAGAAAACACTTTTCAAAAGCGCTCTTATAGGTCATTTATGAATTTTTTAATAAAACTAATTACGAAGTCTGACCTAATTACTTTCATATTTTCCTCTTTTTTGTTCTCTCTGTTCTCTCTGCCACAACCATTGTTACTCACTCCAACTACTCCTTCCGTCTACTACTACCAAACGTCGTCCCTCGCCTTGCCAACCTTCACTACTTCAGTTCCGACCATGCGAAGAGAAGAGGTAGACGAAGAGGAACTGATTTCGTTTTAAACAGAAGTGAGAAAGTAGAAGGAAGAAAGGAGATTCACCTTATCGAACCCTCATCGAATCCATTGTTGAAGAATCACCAGAGAAAGTCTTCAACTCCAGTTCAGGTTCACTTTATTCCTCTCTCTGATTTTGTTGTTGTTTGCTAAAGTTTATTCATTCTTTGTTCTGGTGTTTTCTGTGATAAACTTATTTTGTTAGGAACTGTATGAAGGCATCTTGTTGTGTTAGGTTCGATCCGTTTTTGAGTAGAAATGTTGCTATCTGTGTTAATAATGTTAGGTTATTCTGAGTTATCAGTGTATGCTTAGGTAGTGTCGAAATGGGATGATAATGTTAAGGTATTTTTTGTTTTAGTTAAAGTTATATTGATTGATATTTGTTCTAGTTTCAATGAAAGTTTGATATTTCTGCGTTTACCCGCGTAAGATATAACCGAGAAACTTATGGGGAAGCATGTCGTTTCCTTTTGAGAATTTGAGCGAGAAAAGTCATTTTATTTGATTAATCAATTGAATTGTGGCTGCCTGAATTTATTTTAGTCAATTAATTTTGAATTGGAATTCAATAATAGGAGCGCTCAACTCCTAAATTTTACTACCATAACAACATAAAATAAGAACATACTTTCTATTGTAGTTTACAAACATATAGGATCCTTAATATTTATGTTAAAAAACAAGATACAGTTAATTTGAATTTAAAAATAAATATTTTCAGTACTATTTATTTGATGTTTAAAAACATAAAGCCATAGTCACCTAGTTATAAGTTATCAAAAAAAATTCTCTAATACTTATCATTGTATTTTATTTCAAATTAAAGTAACCTATTCTAAATAGAATAAAACTAAAGTATATTTTTTATAGTTATTAAACAACTTACGTTTAGTAGTGTATTTTAAAACAAGGTCTTCCTCCACTTTAAATTCAAAATAATTACTCTAATTTTATTCTTAAAATTCATCACAATATCTATATATTTAAATATATACTAGTATATTTTGTTTTAGAAATTATGTTAACTCTTGATAATTTAACCCTTAACGTGTCCACTGTTACGCTACAAATCTGAAGAAAGTGATTTGAAGTTGAATTGAACAAATAGAACGTGTTTTGGATTCCCAGTGTTGCTTGTGAAGCAATAATCATGTTTAACATTGTGTTTACTTGAGTTTAAGTGTGTTTAGTACAATGTATATAATGCTGATTTTTTACATGTACATTGAATTGTTTTTTCTTGTTTCTTACTTGTAAATATTCTTTTGTTCATATCATTCATGCAAGTTTCATCCAGTTTATTTTAATTCCATTGTAAATACGCATTGTTCATGTACATTAATACATTCTAATTTCATTGAGCATGATTAGATTTAGGTAGTGAAGACTATTATGCTGTGAAATCTGTTGGTTTGATTGTGATAATCTCGGTTCGATTGTGATAATTTAATTCCACTGTTACGCTACAAATCTGAAGAAAGTGTTTTGATCGATATACAAATGTTATGTTGTCCGATTCTGTTTGTTATAGATGATGTGATTGTTGTTTAATTCCGGTTGTTGTGATTTGTTTCAAATTTAGATGCATAGTTTGCTTTTGGATGTACATTTACATTGCTGATCTATTTTGAAATAGAGTTTATACATTTGGTTTTGTAATATCGTTGTTGAGTTTGTAATTCGGCTTTGATACTGAGAGTTCATTATTGAAGATTAGAGGATGTTGGTTTGAGTGTAAATGTTAGAGATAATGATTATTGTTTGGGATTGGACTTAAATGAGAAAATCGGTTTGTGATACCATTGTATTTCCGATAGATGTTTGATTGATTTGAGTTGAATTTTGGGTCGTTATTTTATTCTTACTTGTGACTGTCTGGAGGTTTGTTTGTTTGATTATCGCTTATTGTGAACTTGATTTATCATGTTTTGAAGTTGAATTAAACTAATAGCATGCGTTTTTGGATTTCCGGTTTTGTTTGTGAAGCGATAATCATGTTTACCGTTGCGTTTACTTGAGTTTAAGAGTGTTTAGTACAATGTATATAATGCTAATTTTTTACATGTACATTGAATACTGACTTGTTTTTTCTTGTTTCTTACTTGTAAATATTCTTTTGTTCATATCATTCATGCAAGTTTCATTCGGTTCATTCTAATTTCATTGTAAATAGGCATTGCTCATGTACATTCATACATTCTAATTTCATTGAGCATGATTGGACTGTGAATTGAATAATAACTTGAGTTTCTTTGATTTTAGTTTCATTTGTGAATTGAATTTCTTGAATGATAGATTACTTGGTTCTTGAATTGTTCATGTGCATCGTATAAATTTCTTGAATTATTTTATATGTTATAACTTATCCTTGATGTTGTTTTATATGTACAACACTCATTCTCTGTGTTTCCGTCAGTTTTACCTTCTCGTTTCAACTTCTCGACGTTGCTGCTCGATAAATCCGAGGTAAATTTCTTCCTCAAATTACTGGTATTGTGATGAATTTGTCTAAAATTGCATGAATATGTTGCATTTTCTTGCTCCGGATCCATTCCGTGTATACTTTACATTTTGACAGAAACGCATTTAACGTTTTGTGCCCTAATTAGTTGTTTTTGTTTAGCTTAATTAGTAAAGCCATGGATAAGACATGGATGTATTCCAATCGATTGTCGAAAGAGTAAGAGAATGGGGTATCGGAATTCGTTAAGTTTGTTGTTGCGCACGCCAAAGACCCTAGTCGAATGACATGTCCTTGTTTGGGTTGCTGTTATGAGAGTCGGGTTGACGCAGTTCAGTTGGCATCATATTTAATACGATATGGAATTGATAGAAGTTATACATGTTGGAATATGTATGGTAAGAAAAGTAACGAGAATGTTGAATCAGGGGATAATACGACCAATGCTTCAAACGACAATTGTACAGATACATACGATTGTGATCGAGTCGAAGAGATTGTAGAAGCGCTTGAAGAAGATTTTAATGATTGTCCCAAAATGTTCGAGAGGTTGGTAAGCGATGCAGAGAAACCGTTGTATAATGGTTGTACAAAATTCACAAGATTGTCTGCGATATTAAAGTTGTACAACTTAAAGGCGGGTAATGGATGGTCGGATAAAAGTTTCACAGAGTTATTAGTTCTTATGAAAAATACGATACTCCTATCCTTAACAATCTCCTCAGTATCTCCTCCATGATTATCCACCAACAAGCTATTCAAAACATTAAGATTCTTCACGTTCTCGCTCACTTTTAAATCAATCCACCGAAAATGTGCTTCCACTCTATAATGCCATCCTTCAATCTCTTAAGCTTCTCATACAAAACAAAATCTCCTCTTCCCTCCACCTTGATCGTAACCTATTCACCTTTTAAAAAAGGCTTAATGAAATTCTGGGAGTCGGGTCTCAAATGTCCTATGAGATGTCGAGACACTAATCACTGAGCACAACACAATGAACAATGTAGAATATATAATTGATAGTGCAAAAAGTAAAGGAACACACATAATTGTTTATCCAGTTTGGTGCAAAATCACCTACATATTGAGGCTACCAAGCCAGAAAGGAAATTCATTAAACAATATCAATTCAAAGTTAAACTCCTCCGTTTACAACTTACAACTTAATCACTACCCTTGCTATACTTCTACCTAAGAACTCCTAGATATGAGATCCCTTTCACTTTCCCTCACTCACAAACAGTGACAGTAACAATTCTAAACATTTAGAATAATTTTAGAAGACAAACAATCAACTACTGCTTAATATATTATGAGTTATTGACAATAGTTACAACTCAACTAACAGTCTAACTCAAGTATTAAATAATACAAGAATAACTCACAATTTGCACAATCCAACTCTACTATAGAGTGGATGACATAACTGATGGAACACAAATCCTAAAGGCTAGATAAATGGTACAATAAGTTCCATAACTACATTAGGTTTGAACCCTTATATTTATAACAATCTTCTGACAGGACTGGACTTCAAAACCTCAACTGACCTGTATCAAATAAGGCTGCAAATATATCTCCCAAAACTTAGGATATAAATAATTAGTTTTCTAATTTATCTCCATAATTAGAAACTAACACAACTCCTTAATTTCTGCTTGAATATCTTATTTCTAAAATGGAATGCCACATAGGATAGCATAATATTCCCAAAATATCGTGCATTTGTAACAAACAAAACTAATCCAATTTTTCAGCTGCACACAAGCTCGATATCAAATGATTTTGAATAAGACATCTTTATTCGACATATTTCCATAATATTCAGGATCTGTAACAAACCTACACACTCCAATCTTAACATATATCATGTGGAATGTAGCAGACATGTCATAAGGTTGTGACAAAATTTACTTTATAAAACCATATGAATGTATAGAATTTTCTTAATTATAACTATGCTTACCCGTAATAACAGTTTCATAATATATACATAAGAAGAGAAATAAAAGTATACTATATCAATAACAAAAGTATTAATTACAGCACAATCAAAAACATGCATTTCATCTTCTAAAATCATGCATCTGACCAAGTAATGTCAAGGCCACCCCATTGTTCTTTAGGCACATTTAAAGCTTTCCACACAGCTTTGGAAGCATCAACAATATTGTTTGGACATGGAGGTTGGTAGTCATGTTCTGCATCACACCCCTTTGTAGAGTCACACTCGTCAACAACCATGGCCACCACACTTTTTCCATTAGCACTGATGGTAATGTTTTTGAGGCACCTGCTCTCGTGGTTGAACCATCCTGTGGAAAGTGCAACTACTGGAGTATCGTCGGAATGATACTGCTTGTCACATTCTGAAGGGCCGCCTCCATCTCCACCTTTTTTGGAAACTGTTAAGAGTGAGATATGCTTTGGTGTAAGTAGATACAGACGGAGAACATTGATAAGTTGTGTACATTTTTCCTTGCACACAACAATCAGAATCATTCTCTTGATTGCATTGTCCTGGAGGAGCTTTCTTTCCTTCGATTCTACCGCTAGGACGGCAGCTCTGAGCTTTAGAGGGTACACAAGTTGTCAATATGAGACAGACAAACAATACAAAAGAAACTTTGGGGCAAAATCTCTTCATTTTGGCTATGCAACTGTGTTTTTCCTCTTTGTTGTTGTTGTTAATGTTTGATGATTTGGGTGTAATTTAAGTGAGTATATATAGAGAACTCCACTATGTAAACATAGCAAAGAAAAAGATATATACAAGTTAGATTTTGAGTCAAAGGTATGTGTTTATTTCTACATCACTATAGGATCAGTTTTGAGGTCAAACAAGTTCTACACTTAGCTTGATGTTTAGCCAATTACAACTATTGATTCTGGTAATTTGTTCTTTTATAAGACTTTTAAACTATTAATAAAAAGATGATTATTTATTAAAATGCATAACGTGAAATGTCAGTATTATTTGATATTACAATACACATATTGATTAGCTCTTTATCAATTTTGAGGTTCCTAAATAACACGAATAAATAAATTCAGACAAAAGGTAGAAGTGAAATTCCAATGCCAAGTTCATACAATATTTATTTTGTATTAAAAGGTAAGCATCTAATCCAGGACACAAAGTTACTTTATTTGGTTGAATGATACTTTGTAGGTTTCTCTCCTACTAGATTTGTGTCTTACATTAAATTGTGGCAATAGAGGTTAAAACAAAGATTTATTTTATTTAGCGTTTTCATGAGAAAACAATTAAATTATTGATCAAGAATGATACATATTTAGGAAACATGTACATAAAATATTCTTAAAATCAAATTTAAAGAAATCCGCATACTTATATTTCTGTACTTAGTTATCTAGTATTTAATCATCTATATAATATATTAAATTTATTGCATCAAATATTATAATTATAACAACATATCACTAATTATAATTAGGGATTTTCTTAACTCACTCCATAGTGGAGTGGGATACTCTATAATATTTTTAAAATGCCTTTTAAAAAATCGAAAATGCATTTTTGATTCGCAATTTTTTCTCCACAAATCATGTCAATTGTAGTTTCATCCCTCAAAATACAAAAAATATTTCAGAAATATATTTCCGATATAAATCAGAAATACATTTTCGGTTTCATTCTTTTTTTCTCTCCTCTTATTTGTTTCACGGATGAGATAAAAGAGATAATGATTTGAAAAGTCTACAATTAAAATAGATAATACATGAACCTATCTTTTGACCTCTTTTCAAATAGGTTTGTTGCATGTGTGAACAAAAATTTAATAAGAAAACACTAAAGCACCAAAAATATTATTGGTAGAGAAGAAAAAAAAATTGAAATCGGAAATGTACTTTTGGTTTATATTAGGAGTGTATTTTTGATTTCTATATATATTTTTTCAGATCTAGGTACGCATCGGAAGTATATTTCCGATTTTGAGGAACATTTATGAAATTTCACGTGGTGAATAAGAAAGATCAGAATTCTCCTTATAACTATATCAAATCATAAAGTATAACTAGAAATTTACCACATCATTCTATAGTGTTATATGTCATATCTCAAAACATATATTCTTCCTATACTTCTACAAATTATCTCATATTTTAAATATGGAAAATGCTAACATATGTCATTGTCCCAAAGAAACAAGTTAATAAACTATTTGTAGAAATATTCTCTTTAACGTATGCATTCAACGTTTTGAAACTTTAAATCTGACTTTATTACATTTAATAATTATATTTAGATTTTTCTAATTATAATATCATTAAAGGCACATGTTAGCATGAACCTTTAAATATAAAAGAGATGTGAAAATTCAAATATAATAAAATTCTATTTTTAGTTTTCCTAAAATTATAACAATAAAACTAACACTTGAAATAAATATTTCTAATCTTAAAATAGTTCTTACATAATTTTGAAATATAATTCACTTTAAACTTTTGAGAATTGGATCAAACTCTATTTATTTGAAGAGGAGTTTCTTGGTTTTGACAGTTTGACAGAGTTGTAGCATGCAGTCGAAGGTAGCTGACATGTTGGTGTCGAAGTATTGTATGTTGTAGTCGAAAAAGGATCAAGCATGCAATGATCGAAGGATGCTAGGACTGTTAGCATTGAATTGGGTCTGTTTGTTATGTCCAATTGTTTAAGTTAGCTTATACCTTAAGTTAACTTGCAATAGGTATATTTATGATGAAAAGTCCATTAGTTTAGGATGTTAAGTTTATTATAAATAGCATACTAGTATTCAGGGCAGGTCCCGACCTTTTAGAGGCCCTGGGCAAATAATAAAAGGTGGCCCGAATAAAAAATTGAGCAACTAACCTTGAATTTATATATTTTTATTTACAATTGTATTTTTCTCTTTTGTTTTTGCGAGAGAGGAGAAGACCGTAATGTCAGCTTAAAGGTGGTTATGATTATCATCGGAGGTGGCGTCGCGATGAAGTGCTTGGCGTGTGGGAGGCAATGATTTGAAGAGTTAAAAAAGAGATACATGTGTGAAAATGTGAAAACTTATTGAGAAATGTGATGTGAATTTTATATTAGTATTGATGAAATCAAAGGGAGATATTTTTTATATTTAAATTATAAACAATATTAAAAACTAAAAAATAGTTCTAAGTATGGCAATAGAATTTGACTGATATAAATATGATTTTTATATCTGCAAAGTTAATATCAAAGTATTTTAATTAATAATCAACAAAATTTTAAAATTGTAAAATATAAGAATACCGGTTGATCCTATAGTTTTTAAAACAAAAAATATAAAATTTGTAATTTAAAATTATTTTTAGAATAATGAAACTTTTAAAATTTTAAGATAAAATAATAAAAGCCTCAAAATTTAATTAAAATTGATATATAAATCCAAAGGAAGTTAAACAAATTAAATAAAATTATAAATCTTATTAATATTACATCAAATTAGATTAAATTTCATTAAGTTGTTCAAAATGATTTTAATTTAATTAATTTAATATACTATATATTTAATTAGGTTGACTTAATTAAAAATAGTACTAAATTTTTTAAGTTTGAATTTATTATTACAAAATGAAATCTAATAAAATGTTTTATATAAATAAAATTAAAAAAAATAAAACTAAACATAAATCATAATATATTATATTTTATCATATAAATATAATAATAAATAAATTTTTATTTGAAATCTTTAAATTTAAATTTAAATATAACTTATATATATTATTCAAAATTCATTTTTTTCAAAATATAAAATTCCGATTGACTATCACTTTATGTTGTTATTATAATTTTTAATTAATCACCCAATTTTGAGGTCCTAGGCCATGGGCCGGTTGCTCGACCCAAGGTCCCTGCTATCTCATCATTGCATACTGTAATCTTAATTTAAAGTGGAGAGTTAGTTGTTATTCTTATATACTTGTAATATTGTCTTAAAGATAAATGAAAGAATAACAATTCATAATTAATCCTTGTGTTCATTGTGTTCTTCATTCTTTTCTATCCTAATTGTTTTTTTTTTATCATAAAGAAACAAGTCTATAGTTTGTTTCAAGACATTCGATTCACAACAAAACTTGTTTAAAGTATAACATAATATACAATATTTTTTACGGTGTCTATATACTTTACTATATTCTTTTATATATTATCAAATAATTAACTAATGAAAATAACTAAATACTACACAAAGAGATAATAGAATTAAAACACAATAAAATGTTTTTATTTTATTTTGAAAACAATAATCTAACAAACCCATCAATACGTATTCACTTATATTAAGAATATTTCTCTCAAATTTCAAAAAAAAAGAGATGTCCAAATCTAAACAGAATAAAATATTTTTGTTTTTTGAAATTATATAAAAATAACACTTGAAATAAATGTTTTTTATCTTAAAGTAGTTCTTACAAAATTTTCAAATATAAGACACTTTAAGTTGATCTTAAAAATAATATAGTATGTAACAAACTTATAAAGTTAAACTAAAATAGACATAAATTTTATAAAGTTATTGGAAGTTATATTTGATAATAATTGTAAATAAATTTTAATTTTGATTAACACTAAAAATAAATACATATATTTAAAAATTAAAGTAAAATATCTAATTAAAAGATAAGTGAAAAAAACCCATGAGAATTAGAAAACAATAATATCACTTGCAAACCTAAATTACGTATATCACTCTCAATTTATACGCATCTATTTTTTCAATGAAATGTATATTTGTCTATTTGATTAATTTATGTTATTGTTTCTATTATAATTCACAAAAATAGTTTGTAATACAAATTTAGCAATAAGCATTAACCATTAGATTAAATCTAATTTAAATGCAAAGATTGTAGAGTAAGTTAAACAAACTTATCTTTTGTAGTAAGTTCACTATGCCAAAGTTCTTAATGAATTTTGCTAAAAAAAAGGCTACCTTTAAGCGTTTTCAAAGCGATAAAGGCCTCCACCTTAGAAAGTGCTTTTACAAAAGCTCTTATAAGTGTACCTTAGAAAGCGCTTTTGAAAAGCACTGCTATAATGAAAATATTAACCTTAGAAAGCGCTTTCAAAAGGCCTGCTAAAGTTAATGAAAGAAAACGATTTCAAGGAAAACGCTAGTAAAGGCTGTAGCTTAAGCGCTTTTGAAAACGCTAAAGCCAACGAAAATATTAACCTTGAAAGTGCTTTTCAAAAGCTGCTAAAGTCAATGAAAGCGCTTTCAAGAAAAATGCTGGTAAAGGTGCACCTAAGCGCTTTTCAAAGTGCTCTTATAGGTCATTTATAATTTTTAATAAAACTACTTACGAGTACGCCAATTACTTTCATATTTCCTCTTTTCTGTTCTCTCTGTTCTCTCTGCCACGACCATTGTTACTCACTCAGACTACTCCTCCGTACTACTACGACGCGTCCTCAAGTGCCAACCTTCACTACTTGAGTTCGAATAATGCGAGAGAAGAGGTGAGCGAAGAGGATTTCGTTTTAAGCAGTCGAAAGTAGAAGGAAGAAAGGAGATTCACCTTAGTGAACCCTCATCAAGCCATTGTTGAAGAATCACGGAGAAAGTCTTCAACTCCAGGTTAATTCACTTTATTCTCTCGATTTTGTTGTTGTTTTTGAAGTTTATTCATTCGTTGTTCGGTGTTTTCGTGATAAACTTACTTTAGAACTGTATGAAGACATCTTGTTGTGTTAGGTTCAATCTTTTGAGTAGAAATGTTGTTATCGTGTTAATAGTCAAATTATCTCTGCACTGTACATCATCTACTTGAATCTCATGAGACGGATCCGCAATATACCTCCTCAATGAGATACATGGAAACGTCATGCAAATTCGCGGTGACGGTAAAGCGATCCGATAAGCAACTTTCCCAACTCTCTTAGTAATCTGAAATGGACCAATAAAGCGCGAAGTCAACTTCTTTGACTTCAAGGCTCGACCAATACCAGTCATCGGAGTAACTCTCATGAACGCATGATCTCCTTCACTAAACTCAAGATCTTTCCTCCTCTTATCATGATAACTTTTCTGACGACTCTGAGAAGTCCTCATCTTCTCCTGAATTATCTTGATCTTTTCTGAAGTTTGTTGAACAATCTCTGGCCCAATCACAGCACTTTCTCCAGATTCGTACCAACACAACGGTGTCCGACATCTCCTACCATACAATGCCTCAAACGGAGCCATACCGATGCTCGAATGAAAACTATTGTTGTAGGTAAAATCTATCAACGGCAAATAGCTATCCCAAGCTCCACCTTTATCTAACACACAAGCCCTCAACAAATCTTCTAACGACTGAATCGTCCTCTCCGTTTGACCATCTGTCTGTGGATGATATGCGGAACTCAATCGTAGCTTAGTACCCAGAGCTTCCTGCAATCCTGTCCAGAACTTAGAAGTAAACCTCGGATCTCTATCCGACACAATGCTAGACGGAATACCATGCAAACTTACAATCCTCTCAACATACAATTCTGCCAACCTCTCCATCGGATAATCCATTCTTATCGGAATAAAGTGAGCAGACTTCGTCAATCGGTCGACAATGACCCAAATAGAATCACAGTTCTTCGTCGTCTCGGCAAACGGACCACAATCCATTGAAATTCCATCCCATTTCCATTCCGGAACAAACAACGGTTCCATCAATCCCGACGGCTTCTGATGTTCAATCTTTGATTTCTGACAAACCAAACATGCGTACACAAACTCGGCAATTTCCTTTTTCATTCCAGGCCACCAAAATAATTTCTTCAAATCATGATACATCTTAGTAGCACCAGGATGAATACTCAACCCACTTCGATGTCCTTCTTCCAAGATACTCTTTCGATCTCAGCAATATCCGTAACACACACTCTATCACCAAGTCTCATAACGCCATTCTCGTCAATTGGAAACTCTCCTTGACCTTGGTTAATCAATGTCAGCTTATCCACCAAACCAACATCAGATTTCTGTCCATTTCGAATCTCTTCCAAGATACCGCTAGTCAGCTTCAACATGCCCAATTTCACACTATTCTGAGTAGTTTCACATACCAAACTCAAGTCTCTGAATTGTTCCACTAAATCCAATTCACGAACCATTAACATTGACATATGCAGGGACTTCCTGCTCAATGCATCTGCTACCACGTTTGCCTTACCAGGATGGTAATTCAAACCAAAATCATAATCCTTGAGAAATTCTAACCATCTTCTCTGCCTCATATTCAACTCTTTCTGATCAAAGAGATACTTCAGGTTCTTATGATCACTGAACACTTCAAATCGTGAACCATACGAGATAATGCCCACAATTTCAACACAAACACAATTGCCAACTCTAAATCATGAGTCGGTAATTCCTTTCATGAGTCTTCAATTGTCTTGAAGCATAAGCACAACCCGCCTATCTTGCATCAAAACACCTCCTAAACCCATCAAAGGCATCACAATACACTACGAAAGATTCTTCGGATTTGACAAAACTAAAATCGACACTAGTCAACCTCCTCTTCAATTCTTGGAATCCCTTCTCACAATCTGCATCCCAAACAAACGCTTGACCTTTTCTTGTCAACTTAGTCAACGGTAACGCTAACTTCGAAAATCCCTCAATGAACTTCCGGTAGTAACCTGCAAGACCAAGAAAACTACGAATCTCTGAAGCATTCTTCGGCGCTTCCCACTGAGATACCGCTTCTACTTTTGTAGGGTCAACAGCAATACCATTCTTGGAAATCACGTGACCAAGGAAACTCACTTCGCTTAACCAAAACTCGCATTTAGACAACTTAGCATAAAGCTTCTTCTCTTTCAATAATTCCAATACAACCCTAAGATGCTTTGCATGCTCCTCATCATTCTTTGAATAGATCAGAATGTCGTCAATAAATACCACCACAAACTTGTCAAGATACGGATGAAATATTATGTTCATATACTCCATAAACACACCAGGTGCATTAGTAACTCCAAATGGCATAACAGAATATTCATAATGCCCATACCTCGTTCTAAATGCAGTCTTCTGAATATCTCCCGCCTTAACACGAATCTGATGATATCCAGACCTCAGATCAATTTTGCTAAATACACAAGCTCCGACCAACTGATCCATCAAATCATCAATCCTCGGCAATGGATACCGATTCTTGATTGTCACTTTATTCAATTGCCTGTAGTCAACACACAATCTCATTGTACCTTCCTTCTTCTTAACCAACAATACCGGCGCACCCCACGGTGAAACACTAGGCCGAATAAACTTCTTTTCCAATAACTCTTCTAATTGCTTCTTCAACTCTGACAACTCAGATGCCGACATGCGATAAGGCGCCATCGACACCGGACTAGTTCCAGGAATTAAATCTATAGCAAATTCCACTTCTCTCTCAGGTGGTAGCTCATTAACATCTTCCGGAAACACCTCTGGAAATTCATTAACCACAGGTAATTCACCACTCTTAGCCTTTCCTTTCACTTCCGTCGAAGAATATAACATAAACACCACAGCACCATCTCTAACAGCTGAATTCATCTGCTTAACTGACATAGTCTCATCTTCCACTTTAACTTCTTCAGGAAATAAGACCGTCTTCTCAAAACAATTGATATGAACCTGGTTGAAGACCAACCAGTTCATTCCAAGGATAATATCGAGTTGTTCTAAAGGTAGGCACACTAAATCCATACCGAAACCTCTATCAAAATAACAATAGACAATTCTACAAACATACAAGTAGTCATTGAACCAGACGCAGAGTGTCAATAACCATACTTTCATCAATTTAGAAATTTCCAGATTTAATCTCTTAGCACAATCCAAAGAAATAAAAGAATGTGTCGCTCCAGTATCAATAATTGCTATTAAAGGTATGCCATTAATAAAACATGTACCTTTAATCAACCGATCATCAGGCTTAACATCTGATCCTGACAAAGCGAACACCTTCCCACCAGCTTGCTCTTTCTTTGGTTTAGTACACTGCGGACGAGTGTGTCCTTCTTCACCACAGTTGTAACATGTTATCCTTCTGGATCTACACTCAGCAGCTAGATGACCAAATCTTCCACAATTGTTGCACTTCCTCGCATCATTCTTGCATTCAGGAGCTCGGTGACCCAATTCACCACATCTGTAACACTTTACGGAAGAACTAGAAGAACCAGAGTCTCCCCCACTAGGCTTCTTCCAACCTCCAGATTTCTGATTATTTCTATCATATGGCTTACCACGATCCATATGTCTCTTGCCCTTACGATCAGCATAACTCTGAGCATTCGACTTAGTACTAGCAAGATCTTCTTCCAGAATCCTACTACAATCAACCAAATCAGGAAACCTTCTAATGGCGACACGATGCCCCGCTTGATCTCATCACGTAAACCATTCTCAAACTTGATACATTTGGAAAATTCTCCATCTGCATCGTTAGGATAATTAGCATAATACTTTGCTAACTCAGTAAACTTGGTCGCATACTCACTCACAGACTTATTGCCTTGCTTGAGCTCCAGAAACTCAATCTCTTTCTTACCCCGAATGTCTTCAGGAAAGTACCTTCTCAAAAAGCTATCCTGAACACAACCCAAGTCAATGCAATTCCATCTTCTTCGTTCATCTGGTAGCAACCCACCATCCTCACTTCCTCCAACACGTGAGTACCATATCTCACCTTCACCCTTCTTACGATTAATCACTCAAGATCCTCTCGATCTCCTTCAACCACTCGAGCACCCTCGGGATCATGTGCACCCTTGAACAATGGAGGATTATTCTCGAAAATTCCCCAATTGTCTGTCGCACCAATCGCAGACTCCTGCTGGTTCCTCCGAGCACTCCATTAACATTCCCAAAGCCTCAAAGAATAGCATCATCATTCCTTCATTACCTCTTCCCGCCATTGTTCGTAACATTACAAAATCCACATCAACACACAAGTATCGACAGTGTTACTTACACTAGTCACATACTAAAGGGATAACGACACTAAGACAAGACCGACTATGCTCTGATACCACTATTGTAACACCCCTTCTAATTACCCGCGTTTTATAGAATTAATATCAGAGTTTCATTCACAATTAAGAGGCGTCACAATTCAAATCATAAAAATTTACCAAACATGTGTCATGCCTTCACTGAGGAATAAATCATTAAATAAATCATACTCAACGTCATGTTAAACAGCGGAAATGAAAACATAACCAAAATCCTGAATACATCACTCAACAGTTATTCCAGGATGATAAATCAACATAATTCAAAAACTATTCAAAATATCCATTAAAGGATTCAAGCAACCGTTTCCCCAGTGTTACATCTACCAGAGCACGACACTGACACGCGGACTAGATTAACTAAACTCGACTCTAGAGCTATCCTCACCAACTCCAAGCAGCTAATCACTTCGGATCTGAAATTGTTAAAGTAAGGGTGAGATTCCAATTCAATATAACATGCATTATACGTTTTTAGAATACAACAGAATAAACAGATACATTAATCCATTAACCAAACACAAGTCATAATCAGATCACAAGACAGTTCACACAATGAACATGTAATATAACAAACAATGGAAATTGCAACACTGGAAACCATCCTAGCATGTTACAATCCCATATGCAATGCAGACTCTATGCATGTGGTACCAAAACGTGAATCGAGTTCACACACCGCTCCGTTTACATGTGGAAAGAAAGTAATTCATGATCGCCCATAGCTATTGGGTCAAGAATCTCACTCACTACCTCAACCTCCGGTAAGTCTATTGGCCCAACCAGTTCACTTCCGCACAATGGGAATGAACCATAAACAACAAATGCGTATGCATGCGTCATAAAAGCATGCAACATTAATTCTCAGATCATGATATCAACATATATCACACAATGCCAGATCATCAATGTATCACATTCAATCATAATGAATATCAAGATACAATATACCAAGCATTAATATTTCATCCGGTAACTTAGACCAATTGTAACAGTTCTCCATTACCCTTAACTAATCACTCTTTTCAAAAATCGGGAGCTCGACTTGTTTAAAATAATTTTTAGCAAAATAATATTTTCCCATTTTTGAAAGGTAGTATTTTAAATTTAAGAAATAACGCCGAAAACGGCACTCGAATCGGAGTTACGGTTTAGAAAATATGAATTTTTAAAGTTTTAGAAATTTTGGAAAAATACTCATGGAACCCGGTTCCTACCTATACAGGAACCGGTCCCTGAAAGTTGAAAATTCTCGCTCCCTGGTTTTTGTATGGGAACCGGTTCCTACCTACAGGAACCGGTTCTGAGTGCAAACTTCCGCTTTTGAAAATAACACGAACTCGGTTCCTCCCCACAGGGAACCGTTCCCACGACCTATGACAGCATTTCCTGCTACTTTTGACAGCATTTTGCATCCATTATCATTTCCAAACTTTCAAATACGAATTGGGACATTAGGAACACCATTTCATAATCATTTCACACCATTATAACATCAAACAACATGGTTTATTCATCCCTATCAATTATTTGACATACTAATGATCCTAATTCCAAACACCGACACAAAATAGGGTTTATTACTATAACTTATAATCATCAAAATTCAAACTTTCTAACATACCCAATTATCCTTTGATTCCCAAACCCATAAAACATATTAACCGAACGAAATCACCCTTACCTCGCGATGATCTTCGATTTCTCTCATTTTTCCTCTTCTCTTCTCTTTTCCAATTCTACGATAATAGCTTTCTCCAAAAGACCTATCCTTCTTTCTTTTCCTTTTATATTCTTTTAATGTTCCTTTATTTATTCCAATAAAATAAAATAAATGGTAATTAGTAAGTGTAGAGTAATTTACTCCTCACACCCTTAATTACACCTCACACCTCCATTCTCTTCTTTTCTTTAATTAATCCCATTAATTCCGAAAATATAAATAATCAAGTCTTTAATTAATTAAATAATTAAATTCCTATTTATTTAATTTTTGAATTAAATCGGGGTGTCACACTGTGCATCACTGATATACCTAAAAAGGAGGTTTAATGGGTATGGGGATGACAGAAGGGATATCTTGATCACCTAAATTACAAATCTAATGGGAGGACGAAGAGGCAAAGAAAATAAAAGGGAACCTTCAAAGAATGTAACAGCGAAACAAACAATGTACCGTTGAAGATAAGGACAAAAAAAACAATACCCCTTTTGTATACGTGAGTTGCCTAGAATAATATATTTGAGAGATTTAGCGAAAAGTTTGTCTTTACCTGGACTAAGATTGTGAACAAAGCATGTGCAACCAAACACGCGAAGGGGAATTGGGTAGAGACCACATTGCAGATTCAAGATAGAGTATGGAATCTGATCTTGGAAGGACCGAGGAAGGCATTTGGTTAGTAAGGTGACATGCGGTGAGGTGAGAATCACCCCAAAAATGAGAGGGTACATTATGGTGAAGTAAAAGAGTCCGTGCGATTTCAACTAAATGACGATTCTTCCGTTCAACAACACCGTTCTATTGTAGTGTATGAGCATATGATGATCTTTGAATAATTCCTTTTAATGTTAAAAGGATTGAAGATGGGGACATATATTCACAAGCATTATTTGTGCGTAAAATTTTAATGGAAGTGTTAAACTAATTTTAATTTCAACATAAAACTCTTGGAATATACAAAACCATCTAAACGATTTTCCATTAGAAATAACCAAGTGCATTGTGAGTAATCATCGATGAACGTTACAAAGTAATATTATCCTAAAGTAGACTTCACATGACTAGGACCCCAAATATTAGAGTGAACTAAAGCAAAAGGTGATGCAACACTTTTATTTACTCGTTGACAATAAGTACTATGAGTATGTTTGCCTAATTGACAAGACTGACACTCAAAAGATGAAAGCTAAGGAAGAATAGGAACTAAAAGACGCATTTTATTAAGACTAGGGTGACCCAAACATTGTTGTGTGAAATCTTGATAAGCAATAGAAGCACATGCCACTGGTGAAGAAAGATGATATCATCCTCCAACTTCACTCCCTGCTCCAATTGTTTGTACTGTACGTCGATCCTGGATATAAACAGAATTATCATTAAAAAGGATTGAATAATCAAGAGTACAAATAAGCTTGTGAACAAATATTAGATTAAAAGGACAACCAGGAATGTAAAGGTAAATAAGCTTGAACTTTGACTTTAGAACTATTCGCCACAGTGATAAAAGGTAAATAATCAGAATAAGACAAGTGATATAAAAGAGATTTATTACCAATCATATGATCCGAGGCACCAGAGTTAAGGACCCAAGGACCAAGAGAAGATGTAGAGACAAAGGCTACAAGATTACCCAATTAAGCAATAGCGGCAGATGATAATTGTTGATGAAGCGCTTTGTATTGAAGGAAATCATTGAAATCAACAACGAGAATACTAACATCTTTAGTGATATCTATTTGGCGATAGCGGTCCGTGGTCGGGTTGTTGTTCTCTTGCCTTTGTACGATAATCGGTTTCAATGTGACCGTAAAGATTGCAATAATTACAATGAATATAACTTTCATCCCATCCATCGATTCATCCACTACGACCATGATAGTGGGAAGCAAGAGCAGATGATTCATTGGGAGATGAAGGAACCGGTCCAAAGTATGAGGTGTAGCCAAGCGTAACGACTTTTCTAATCGCTTCATAGTTAGGAACATTGGTTCATGATAAAATCGATTCGAACGGAATCAAGTTCGAGATGGAAGTCCACAAGTGCCATGACCATGAAGTACTTACTTTGTTGTTCAACATAAGTTGTTGCGTCTTTTGTAAAGGGCATTAAGGTTGTTAAATTTTCCTTTAACGCATCAAGCTTAGTTAGATAGTGTTGCATATCCACATTCTCCAATTGCAAAGAGTGGAGTTTGGTGATGACACTATAAAGATTGTGGACTTCATTTGAGAAAACTTTCTTAGCCTTTTCCCAAACCTCATAGCAAGTGGTAAAGGCTTGGTACTATGCTCAGAGATTAGTTTCTATGGAAAACCATAACACAATGCACAAAGAAACATCAGTTTGTTTCCACTTATTGCGCTTGACGACGAGATTAACATCAACTTTTGTAGTTAAGTGATCCTCATATCCTTGACTGTGAAACCACATCTTGACGACACCAACCCATAGGTTGTAGTTGGCTGTTCAGTTAGTTTTCTCACACGAAATAAGTGGAATTTTAGTGAACGTGACAAAATCAGTATCTCCCATGATATTTGATGGCTTGGAACAAAAAACCGAGAGCAAATTTGGAAAGAGGACCGGAAAACGAGTCTGGTGAGAAAAAAGGCCACAAATTGGTGGTGGACGTGCGTAGGTGGGTGGTGAAAGTCGATTCGGCGATCGGAGACAATTTCGATGGTATAAATTCCTCGCCGAAAAGTCTTCAGGAGGAGCGGCGAAAGCAGCTGAAAGTGGCGGTCGAAAAAAAAGAGAAATAAAAATTTGTGGAAGACAGTAGTTCAACCAGCTCTTAATACCATATTGAGATTGTATCTCTGTGTGTCGAATATGATCAAACATGGTGTATATTAATATGCAAATATAGAATATACAATAGAAAATAATATCAATTACAATTATTACTAATTGAATATCAATCAATACTAATTGATTGATAATAGATTCTTAACAATAACAATCTTATTCATTAAGATTGTTTGAAATTTTCCATAAATTTCGGTGGATTTCCAACAATTACCACCCATAATTTGAGACCGATCTTATAACAAGTATACAAAATTCAACCAAAGTAAATGGGTATAGACTTGTGTACTATCTAGCACTTCTGCACTACAGACCTGCTTTTAACACCAAACTACGTTAAAAAACGGTGTGAAAAACATGGTATGGTACCTGTTTTATTAAATAAAAGTTGTAAAATATAATACGATACATAATTTTGATAGAAAGCTAGTGTTAAATGTTGGTTTAAAATAATGCTTGAGTTGATCCTACTAAAAAATTTCATATTTTTATAGCAATTGAGACAAATATATATACAATTATACATGTGTTAAACTTAAGCATTTGATTCATTAAAAATAATAATATCACAAGAGGAGAATTTAAAGATTCAAGCAAATTAAGTATAAAACCCTTCCTGTTTACAAGCTACCTTCCTTTTACAAATACTTAGAAAATCGAAACAACAATGACAATAATCAAAACAAAAAAGAACTCTAAAAACATATTGCTCATTCATTACATAAAAGATTTAGAAAATTATATTTTGGTTATCTTACTATATTTGAGTTCTATCAATAAAAATATGCATTGTATTTTTAATATATAACAGAATATGGTTACATCAAGTATAAGATACATTTGATAAGAAATAGAAGTACATAATATCAGAAAATTAGACCATATAAACACTAAAATGGATTTCAACTTATACAATATCAAGCATCTGACCAAGTGATGTCAAGGCCACCCCATTGATCTTGAGGAACACCTAAAGCTTCCCACACAGCCTTGGAAGCATCAACAATGTTGTTTGGACATGGAGGTTGGTAATCATGTTCTTTATCACATCCCATTGTAGAGTCACACTCATCAACCACCATGGCCACCACACTTTTTCCATTACCACTGATTGTAATGTTTTGAGGCACCGGCTCGTGGCTGAACCATCCGGTGAAAGTGCAACTACTGGAGTGTCATCAGAATGATACTGATTATCACATTCTGAAGGGCCACCTCCATCTCCACCATTTGGAAACTATTAAGAGTAAGATATGCTTTTGTGTAAGTCGACACGAAGGAGAACATTGATAAGTTGTGTACATTTTCCTTGCACACAACAATCAGAATCATTCTCTTGATTACATTGTCCTGCAGGAGCATTCTTTCCTTCAATTCTACCACTTGGCAGCAACTCTGAGCATTAGAATGCACACAACTTGTCAATATGAGACAGACAAACAATACAAAACAAACTCTGGGGCTAAATCTTTTCATTTTGTGTATGCAACTCTGTGTTTTTTCTCTTTTTGTAGTAGTAGTTGTTGGTGCTTGATGATTTGGGAGAGATTTAAGTAAGTATATATAGAACTCCACTCTGTTTGTAAAGTAATTTGGCTGACTTTGTAATAACAAAGCAAAGAAAGATATGTACAAGTTAGATTTTGGGTCACCAATATATATATATATATATATATATATATATATATATATATATATATATATATATATTCCATTTTGAGGTCAAAGAAAAGAAAATGTATGTGTCACTACATCACTATAGGATCAGTTTTGGGGTCAAACAACAAGTTCTATACAGTTATTCAGTTGAATGACATTTTGTCTTTATTGGCAGATCTTCTATTTTGTCCGTGTAAACTGTGCATATATTTTAATCTCTAATAAATTAAATTAGTTTGCTCATTTTTGTCTAATAGTGCTTGACAGTGTTTTTTTTTTTTCTTTCAAAGCAAAATATGATTATAGGATATGATTCATTCATTTTATATTGCAATATTTTATTGTTGTTAATTATTCCAATAACAATTAAAATTTCAGAAAGCCTAACTTGTATTTTGTCTCTGTCATAAAAAAATTGTTTTTTTTGTGTAAACAAGTTTCATTGATGAAAATAAGAATTAAGGATTTTTCAACCTTTACACAAAAAAAGGAAATGAAACTCAAACAAAAAGAGAAATTATAA
The DNA here is from genome assembly GCA_021764765.1 of Vicia sativa. Taxonomy (NCBI): domain Eukaryota; kingdom Viridiplantae; phylum Streptophyta; class Magnoliopsida; order Fabales; family Fabaceae; genus Vicia; species Vicia sativa. The sequence continues at coordinate 287,444,257 of CM038793.1, read as the reverse complement.
ATCAATTTCACTACTCTAAAATAACAAAGGATTTTTGTTAAAATTGTAGAAGTTGTAATTGGGATATGTAATATCTCCTATGAGCGACCACTTCCATATCAATATCTTAATGTTCCAAACCATGTCACTAATATTCCAAGTATCACCTCTAAAGTATATGTCATTTCTTGTCAACCAAATAATCCAACAAGTTGCGCCACAATGCCTAACTTTCTCTCTTTAACTTTCTTTTTTACAAAAGTATACCAATCCAAAATTAGTTAAACAATCCTCTACCTCCTCCAAGGTTTACCAATCCAATTAGCTATATCCCTCCATAAAATTTTCACCACTGAGCAATTAAAAAAAGAATGCTCTCTACTTTCATTATCCACACCACAAAAAACACATTTTAAGGTTTCCAAAGGGAATGGAATACCTCTATGTGCCAAAAGATTTTAGTGAAATTCTATCCACAAAAGTTTCCAACCAAAGCTTTAATCTTAAAAGGAACCTCTAATTTCCAAACCAATCCCAAAGCTTCCTCACCTCTATTCCTCGGACCAGAAGGAATCTGCCTATTAGCATAAAAAGCATAGCAAGAAGACACCGAAAAAAGCCCTTTCGGTTCCAACAACCAAATAACTTTATCAATTTTGGATTCTATCAAAGATGAGTTATTCAACTTCAGAACCAAACTATTATACATATTTCTTAACTCCACATGCAAACATTCTCCGCGCAAATACCACAGTTATTCCACATCCACTCACCATTTATCCAACCTCCCATTCCGGCCACCGAAACCCTTTTCAAACTAGATAACACATATAATTCTAGATAACTTTCTTTTAAACAACCATCCTCCAACCAATCCGCCTCCCAAAATGGGATAGCAAAACCTTTTCCCACCTCAAATTTGCAGTTTCCACAATAGGGTCGTTTGAAGAAAAATGAGCAATGGACAAGATATCTTTCCACCAAAAAGATTGAGATTCTAAAACATTGGACTTTTGACTGCCACAAAAAACTTTCATTGCTACATCACCATACCTAGCTTTCAAAACCTTGAACCAAAGGGACTTTTGGCCTTGAAGAATTCTCCACCTCCATTTATTAAGTAGGGTCATATTGAAATCCCCCACTTCTTTAATCCCTAAACCCCCAATTTAAAAGGAAGACAAACTTGCTTCCAACTCACCCAATGAATATTCCTCTTCTCCTCCGTCCCTCCCCATGAAAAAACCACCTTGTAAATTAGTTATTATCTTAACAACCTTTCTAGGCATCTTATAAAAGACATAAGAAAGACGGATAAAGAACAAAGAATATATTTCAAAGTGGTAATTATACCATCGAGATTGAGAAACCTATTCTTTCATCCCGATAACTGATTCTTCATCTTATGAATGAAGGGGACCAAGTTGCCAACTTTCTCGGATTAGATCCGATAGGTATACCAAGGAACTTAAAATTACCTCTTCAAGCTTGCAAGCTAACACATATGGTGCTTCTAGGATGTTCGATTCACGTAAATGCCTATTAATTTGCTCTTATGATAATTTATTCTAGACCCGGTACCAATTCAAAAGCCTTCAAAATCGATTTGATCGCCCAAATTTGTTTCAAGAGCCATTACAAATAATCAAAGTATCATCGACAAATGAAGGATATCAATCAAACATCTACCATTGACCACAAAATTCCATAGTCTCCGATTTCTTGGGACTTTCTAACCAACCCGCAAGACCTTCGTCACTAAAACAAAGAGGAAAGGAGAAATAAGATCTCCTTGAGGTAAATCTTTTCCACCACAAATTCCTTCATGGACTCCATTAACTAAAGGCATGTTAAAGGCACATGTTAGCATGACTTTTAAATATAAAAGAGATGTGGAAATTCAAATACAATAAAATACTATTTTTTGTTTTTCTAAAATTATAACAATAAAACTAACACTTGAAATAAATATTTTTAATCTTAAAATAGTTCTTACATAATTTTGAAATATAATTCACTTTAAACTTTTGAGAATTGTATCGAACTCTATTTATTTGAAGAGGAGTTTCTTGGTTTCGACAGTTTGACAGAGCTGTAGCTTGCAGTCGAAGGTAGCTGACATGTTGGTGTCGAAGTATTGTATGTTGTAGTCAAAAAGGATGTGCAATGATTGGATGCTAGGACTATTAGCATTGAATTGGGCCTGCTTGTTATGTCTAATTGTTTAAGTTAGCTTGTACCTTAAATTAACTTGCAATAGGTATATTTATGATAAAATTCCATTAGTTTAGTATGTTAAGTTTATCATAAATAACATACTAGTATTCAGGGTCGGTCCCTACCTTTTAGAGACTCTGAGCAAATAATAAAAGGTGGCCCGAATAAAAAATTGAGCAACTAACCTTGAATTTATATTTTTTTATTTACAATTGTATTTTCTCTTTGTTTTTTAGAGATAGAAGACCGTTATGTCACTTAAGGGAAAGGTAGTTATGGTTGTCATCGAGGTGGCGGCGATGTAGTGGTTGGCGTGTGGGAGAAAATGATTTGAAGAGTTAAAAAAAGATACATGCGTAAAAATGTGAAAATTTATTGAGAAATGTGATGTGAATTTTATATTGTTATTGATGAAATCAAAGGGAGATATTTTTTATATTTAGATTATAAACAATATTAAAAACTAAAAAGTAGATCCAAGTATATCAATAGAATTTGACTGATATAAATATAATTTTTATATCTACAAAATTAATATCAAAGTGTTATAATTAATAATAAACAAAATTTTAAAATTGTAAAATATAACAATACCGGTTGATCCTATAGTTTTTAAAACAAAAAACAAAAAAATTGTATTTTAAAATTATTTTTAGAATAATGAAACTTTTAAAATTTTAAGATATAATAATAAAAGCCTCAAAATTTAATTAAAATTGATATATAAATATAAATGAAGTTAAACAAATTAAATAAAATTATAAATCTTATAAATATTACATCAAATTAGATTAACTTTAATTAAGTTGTTCAAAGTAATTTTAATTTTAATAATTTAATCTATTATATATTTAATTATGTTCACTGAATTAAAAATAATACTAAATTTTTTAAGTTTGAATTTATTATTACAAAATGAAATCTAATAAAATGTTTTTCATAAAAAAAAAAAAAAAATAAAACTAAACATAAATCATAATATATTATATTTTATCATATAAATATAATAATAAATCATTTTTTTATTTGAAATATTTAAATTTAAATTTAAATATAACTTATATATATTATTCAAAATTCATTTTTAAAAATATAAAATTCTGCTATCACTTTATGTTGTTATTATTTTAGTATATATATATATAATTGTTATTATAATTTTAACTAATCACCGATTTTGAGGTCCTAGGCCATGAGCTGTTGCCTGACCCAAGGCAGGCCCCGCTAATCTCATCATTGCATATTGTAAATCCTAATTTAAAGTGAGAGTTATTTGTTATTCTTATATACTTGTAATGTCTTGAAGATAAATGAAAGAATAATATTCATAACCAATCCTTGTGTTCATCGTGTTCTTCATTCTTTTCTACCCTAATTTTTTAATCATAAGGAAACAAGTCTATAGTTTTTTCAAGACATTGATTCACAACAAAACTTATTTAAAATATTACATAATATACAATATTTTTTTACAGTGTCTATATACTTTACTATAATATTCTTTTATATATTATCAAATAATAAACTAATGAAAAATAACTAAATACAACACAAAAGAGATAATAGAATTAAAACACAATAAAATGCTTTTTAATTTATTTTGGAAAAAATAGTCTAACAAACCAATCATTCGTATTCACTTATATTAAGAATATTTCTCTCAAATTTCAAAAAAAAGAGATGTCCAAATCTAAATAGAATAAAATATTTTTTTGTTTTTCTAAATTATAGCAAAAAATAACACTTGAAATAAATGTTTTTATCTTAAAGTAGTTCTTACATAATTTTCAAATATAAGTTAAGTTGATCTTAAAAAATAATATATGTAACAAACTTATAAAGTTAGACAAAATAGACATAAATTTTATAAAGTTATTGAAAGTTATATTTGATAATAATTATAAATAAATTTTTATTTTGTTTAACACTAAAATAAATACATATATTTAAAAATTAAAGTAAAGTATCTAATTGAAAGATAAGTGAAAAAAAAACCGCGAGAATTAGAAAAACAATAATACCACTTGCAAACCTAAATTACGATATCACTCTCAATTTACACGCATCTATTTTTCAAATGAAATGTATATTTGTCTATTTGATTAACTTATGTTATTGTTTCTATTGTAATTCACAAAAATAGTTTGTAATACAAATTTAGTAATCATATTTGTAAAAATCAACTCTTAATATATTTAAAATTCAATAAAATAAGAGTGGAGATCAACTTACTCCAAGAGTAAGTTTTTTTAACTTACTCCACAATCTTTGCATTTAAATTAGATTTAATCTAATTGTTAAAATTGCAATAAGCATTAACCATTAGATTAAATCTAATTTAAAAAAGATGTAAGATTAAACAAACTACTTTGTAGTAAGTTCACTGTAAAAAACAACTTATGACACTACAAAGACAACTTTTATCTAAAAGCTGCCATAAGTTGTTAAAAATTCGCTAAAAAGCGTTGCTAAGGCCTCCCTTAAGCTCTTTTACAAAAGCTCTTATGGGTTATCCTCGAGAAAGCTTTTGACGCTAAAGCCAATGAAAATATTAACCTTGAAGCGCTTTCAAAGCGGCGCTAAAGAACAATGAAAGAAGTGCTTTCAAGGAAAAAGCTTGGTAAAAGTTTGTACCAGAAAGCGTTGCTAGTAATAAATTATTAATAGAAAGCGCTTTTCAAAAGTCATGCTTATTTAATGAAAGCAGCTTTCAGGAAAAAGGTGGTAAAGGCACCTAAAAACACTTTTCAGCTCTTATAGGTCATTTATGAATTTTTTAATAAAACTAATTCGAAGTCTTCCTAATTACTTTCATATTTTCCTCTTTTTTTATTCTCTTGTTCTCTCTTCCACAACCATTGTTACTCACTCCATTTACTCCTTGATGCTACTACCAAGCGTGGTCCCTCGCTTAACCTTCACTACTTGAGTTCCGACCATGCGAAGAAGAGGTGAGCGAAGAGGAGCGATTTCGTTTTAAGCAGTGAGAAAGTAGAAGAAAGGAGATTCATGCTCGAACCCTCATGAATCCATTGTTGAAGAATCACGGAGAAAGTCTTGAACTCCATTCAGGTTCACTTTATTCCTCTCTCACGATTTTGTTGTTGTTTGCTAAAGTTTATTCATTCTTTGTTACAGGTGTTTTGTGATAAACTTATTTTGTTAGGAACTGTATGAAGGCATCTTGTTGTGTTAGGTTCGATCCGTTTTGAGTAGAAATGTTCTTGCTCTGTGTTAATAATGTTAGGTTATTCGAGTTATCGGTGTATGTAGGTAGTGTCGAAATGGGATGATAATGTTAAGGTATTTTTTGTTTTAGTTAAAGTTATATTGATTGATATTTGTTCTATTTTCGATGAAAGTTTGATATTCCGTTTACCGCGTAGATATAGCAGAAACTTATGGGGAAGCATGTCGTTTCCTTTTGAGAATTTAGCGAGAAAAGTCATTTTAATTAATCAATTGAATTGTGGCTGCTGAATTTATTTTAGTCGATTAATTTTAATTGGATTCAATAACGGGAGCGCTCAACTCTAAATTTACTACCATAACAACATAAAATAAGAACATACTTTCTATTGTAGTTTACAAACATATAGGGTCCTTAATATTTGTTAAAAACAAGATCGATTAATTTGAATTTTAAAATAAATATTATCAGTACTATTTATTTGATGCTTAAAAACATAAAGCCATAGTCACCTAGTTATAAGTTATCAAAAAAAAATTCTCTAATACTTATCATTTTATTTTATTTCAAATTAAAGTAACCTATTCTAAATAGAATAATACTAAAGTATATTTTTTATACTTTACAAATTTTTTTAGTTTATAGTTATTAAACAACTTACGTTTAGTAGTGTATTTTAAAACAAGGTCTTCCTCCACTTTAAATTCAAAATAATTACTCTAATTTTATTCTTAAAATTCATCACAATATCTATATCTTTAAATATATACTAGTATATTTTGTTTTAGAAATTATGTTAACTCTTGATAATTTAACCCATAACGTGTCCTTTATACGCTACAAATCGAAGAAAGTGATTTGAAGTTGAATTGAACAAATAGAGCGTGTTTTTGGATTCCGGTGTTGCTTGTGAGCAATAATCATGTTTAACGTTGTGTTTACTTGAGTTTAAGTGTGTTTAGTACAATGTATATAATGATTTTTTACATGTACATTGAATTGTTTTCTTGTTTCTTACTTGTAAATATTCTTTTGTTCATATCATTCATGCAAGTTTCATTCAGTTTATTCTAATTCCATTGTAAATCGCATTGTTCATGTACATTCATACATTTCATTGAGCATGATTAGATTTAGGTAGTGAAGACTATCTTTGTGAAATCTGTTGGTTTGATTTGATAATCTCGGTTCGATTGTGATAATTTAATTCCTTTATTCGCTACAATCGAAAGAAAGTGTTTTGATGGATATACAAATGTTATGTTGTCCGATTCGTTTGTTATAGATGATGTGATTGTTGTTTAATTCGGTTGTGATTTGTTTCAAATTTAGATGCATAGTTGCTTTTGGATGTACATTTACATTCTTGATCTATTTTGAAATAGAGTTTATACATTTGGTTTTGTAATATCGTTGTTGAGTTTGTTTGTAATTGACTTTGATCTTGAGAGTTCATTATTGAAGATTAGAGGATGTTGGTTTGAGTGTAAATGTTAGAGATAGTGATTATTGTTTGGGATTGGACTTAAATGAGAAAATCGGTTTGTGATACCATTGTATTTCCGATGATGTTTGATTGATTTGAGTTGAATTTTGGGTCGTTATTTTATTCTTACTTGTGTTACTTTGGAGGTTTGTTTGTTTGATTATGGATTATTGTGAACTTGATTTATCATGTTTTAAGTTGAATTGAACTAATAGCATGCGTTTTTGGATTCCGGTTTTTGTTTGTGACGATAATCATGTTTTTACGTTTACTTGAGTTTAAGAGTGTTTAGTACAATGTATATAATGCTAATTTTTACATGTACATACTGACTTGTTTTTTCTTGTTTCTTACTTGTAAATATTCTTTTGTTCATATCATTCATGCAAGTTTCATTCGGTTCATTCTAATTTCATTGTAAATAGGCATTGTTCATGTACATTCATACATTCTAATTTCATTGAGCATGATTGAATTTGTGAATTGAATAATAACGAGTTTCTTTGATTTTAGTTTCATTTGTGAATTGAATTTCTTGAATGATAGATTACTTGGTTCTTGAATTGTTCATGTGCATCATATAAATTTCTTGAATTGTTTTATATGTTATAACTTATCCTTGATGTTGTTTTATATGTACAACACTCATTCTCTGTGTTTCCGTCGGTTTACCTTCTCGTTTCAACTTCTCGGCGTTCTTTGTTCGATAAATCCGAGTAAATTTCTTCCTCAATTCTTGGTATTGTGATGAATTTGTCTAAAATTGCATGAATATGTTGCATTTTCTTGCTCGGATCCATAGTGTAAGTTTGTTGCATACGCTTAAAGACCCTAATCGAATGACATGTCCTTGTTTAGGTTCTGTTATGGGAGTCGGGTTGAGCGGTTCAGTTAGCATCATATTAATACGGTATGGAATTCATAAGTTATATATGTTGGAATATGTATGGTAAGAAAATACTTGAGAATGTTGAATCGAGGGGATAATCGACCAATGCTTCAACGACAATTGCGATACATACGATTGTGATCAGTCGAAGAGATTGTAGAAGCGCTTGAAGAAGATTTTAATGATTGTCCCAAAATGTTTGAGAGGTTGGTGGCGATGCGGAGAAACCGTTGTATAATGGTTGTAGAAAATTCACAAGATTATGCGATATTAAGTTGTACAACTTAAAGGCGGGTAATGGATGGTCGGATAAAGTTTCTGAGTTATTAGTTCTTAAGAAAGATATGCTACAGAGGACAATGTTCTTTAATCAGATGTATGAGGCACAAAGATGTTGTACTCTATTGGCATGAGCTATGATAAGATACATGCATGTCCAAAGATTGCGTTTTGTTTGAAGCAGTATGCATCATTAAACGAGTCTCTAAATGCGATGCCCCTCGATATAAGAAAAGTTGTCTCCGACAAAGTCTTATGGTATTTTCTATAATTTCAAAGATTTAGGCGGTATCGTGGTGAAACCGATTCAAGACACTTGACTTGGCATGCGAGATGAAATAATTATTGATGGGAAGTTTCGACATCGGCAGATTCACCACAATGGATGAAAATTGATAATGATTATCCTGAATTTGGAAAAGAAGCAAGAAACCTTCACTTTGAGAACATCCTTTATATCATTGACAACCTCCACCGTACCATCAACCCTTCGGAAGAGTGATTTCATTCCTTCTATACATCTCTTTTAGAGTTATGAAAAAATGATTATTTTTATCTCCATTCTTCAACCAAAGTTACTTGAATTCAATCTAAGTATACTTTACTTTAAGTTTAAAGTTCCACAAATCTCTTCTACGATACTCTATCCTTAACAATCTCGATATCTCCTCCATGATTATCCACCAACAAGCTATTCAAAACATTAAGATTCTTCATGTTCTCGCTCACTTTTAAATCAATCCACCCGAAAAATGTGCTTCCACTCTATAATGCCATCCTTCATCTCTTAAGCTTCTCATACAAAACAAAATCTCCTCTTCCCTCCACCTTGATCTTAACCTATTCACCTTTTAAAAAACTAATGAAATTACAGAATCGGGTCTCAAATGTCCTATGAGATGTCGAGACACTAATCACTGAGCACAACACAATGAACAATGTAGAATATATAATTGATAGTGCAAAAAGTAAAGAACACACATAATTGTTTATCCGTTTGGTGCAAAATCACCTACATATTGAGGCTACCAAGCTAGAAAATTCACTAAACAATATCAATTCAAAGTTAAACTCCTCCGTTTACAACACAACTTAATCACTACCCTTGCTATACTTCTACCTAGGAACTCCTAGATATGAGATCCCTTTCACTTTCCCTCACTCTGGCTTGATGTGATAACAATTCTAAACACTTAGAATAATTTTAGAAGACAAGCAATCAACTACTGCTTAATATATTATGAGTTATTGACAATAGTTACAACTCAACTAACAGTCTAACTCAAGTATTAAACAATACAAGAATAACTCACAATTGCACAATCCAACTCTATAGAGTGGATGACATAATGATGGAACACAAATCCTAAAGGCTAGATAAATGGTACAATAAGTTCCATACCTACATTAGGTTTGAACCCTTATATTTATAACAATCTTTTGCCAGGACTGGACTTCAAAACCTCAACTGACCTGTAGCAAATAAGGCTGCAAATATATCTCCCAAAACTTAGGATATAAATAATTAGTTTTCTAATTTATCTCCATAATTAGAAAACTAACACAACTCCTTAATTTACCTTGAATATCTTATTTCTAAAATGGAATGCCACATAGGATAGCATAATATTCCCAAAATATTGTGCATTTGTAACAAACAAAACTAATCCAATTTTCATTTGCTAAGCTCGATATCAAATGATTTTGAATAAGACATCTTTATTGACATATTTCCATAATATTAGGATACGTAACAAACCTACACACTCCATCTTAACATATATCATGTGGAATGTTCAAAATAGGAAATTTGTTCAATATTATTTAACATCCTATTTAACAAGTTCTTTCCTAATTTATTTTAATAAAATTAATGACAACCATAACCTAGAATTAACACTTAAAACTTTCATGTTTGGACCAAACATTATTGAATCTAAAGGTTTGGACCCCAATCAATCTTACCCATTTAAGCCAAATGGGACAATGGTGAGATATCTCAACGCCCCATTCTTTGATCAATGACATTCGACTCCTCAATGAACTGATAGGAAATAATTTATCTAGTCTACTCATAGTTGTCCTGTTCCCTTTAAACAAAGATAATCTACCCTAACACCGACATGTTAACCAAACCCATATCCTCGATAAATCCTTTAAAATCTCCCAAGTCTCTTCTACTAAGATACACCCCTGCTCCTAATCTTTTTCTCTAGAACAAACTTCATTAAAATCTCCACCCAAACACCATTCTTCGTTTATGCTTTTCTTCTCACTTATAACTTTTCTCATGCTTATTCTAAACATTGTATGATTCACAGATTAAAATTAGCAGACATGTCATAAGGTTGTGACAAAATTTACTTTATAAAACCATATAAATGTATAGAATTTTCTTAATATAACTATGCTTACCCATATAACTTTTCATAATATATACATAAGAAGAGAAAATAAAAGTATACTATATCAATAACAAAAGTAATTACAGCACAATCAAAAACATGCATTTCATCTTCTAAAATCATGCATCTGACCAAGTAATGTCAAGGCCACCCATTGTTCTTTAGGCACATTTAAAGCTTTCCACACAGCTTTGGAAGCATCAACAATATTGTTTGGACATGGAGGTTGGTAGTCATGTTCTGCATCACACCTTTGTAGAGTCACACTCGTCAACAACCATAGCCACACACTTTTCCATTAGCACTGATGGTAATGTTTTTGGTACCTGCTCTCGTGGTTGAACCATCCTGTGGAAAGTGCAACTACTGGAGTATCGTCGGAATGATATCTTGTCACATTCTGAGGGCCGCTCTCTCCACCTTTTTGGAAACTGTTAAGAGTGAGATATGCTTTGGTGTAAGTAGATACAGACGGAGAACATTGATAAGTTGTGTACATTTTCCTTGCACACAACAATCAGAATCATTCTCTTGATTGCATTGTCCTGGAGGAGCTTTCTTTCCTTGATTCTACGCTAGGGCGGCAGCTCTGAGCTTTAGAGGGTACACAAGTTGTCAATATGAGACAGACAAACAATACAAAAAGAAACTTTGGGGCAAAATCTCTTCATTTTGGCTATGCAACTGTTTTTTCCTCTTTGTTGTTGTTGTTAATGTTTTGATGATTTGGGTGTAATTTAAGTGAGTATATATAGAGAACTCCACTATGTAAACATAGCAAAAGAAAAAGATATATACAAATTAGATTTTGAGTCAAAGGTATGTGTTTATTTCTACATCACTATAGGATCAGTTTTGAGGTCAAACAAGTTCTACACTTAGCTTGATGTTTAGCCAATTACAACTATTGATTCTGGTAATTTGTTCTTTTATAAGACTTTTAAACTATTAATAAAAAAAGATGATTACTTATTAAAATGCATTACGTGAAATGTCAGTATTATTTGATATTACAATACACATATTGATTAGCTCTTTATCAATTTTGAGGTTCCTAAATAACACGAATAAATAAATTCAGACGAAACGTAGAGAAGTGAAATTCCAATGCCAAGTTCATACAATATTTATTTTGTATTAAAAGGTAAGCATCTAATCCAGGACACAAAGTTACTTTATTTGGTTGAATGATACTTTGTAGGTTTCTCTCCTACTAGATTTGTGTCTTACATTACATTGTGGCAATAGCAGGTTAAAACAAAGATTTATTTTATTTAGCGTTTTCATGAGAAAACAATTAAATTATTGATCAAGAATGATAAATATTTAGTATAACATGTACATAAAATATTCTTAAAATCAAATTTAAAGAAATCTGCAGACTTATATTTCGGTACTTAGTTATCTAGTATTTATTCATCTATATAATATATTAAATTTATTGCATCAAATATTATAATTATAACAACATATCATTAATTATAATTAAGAAGTTTTTAACTCACCCATAATGGATGGGATACTCTATAAAAATTTCAAAAATATCTTAAAAATCGAAAATGTATTTTTGATTACTTTTTCTCTCCACAAATTATGTCAATTGGTTTCATCTTTCAAATATAAAATATTCAAAAAATTTTAAATTATAAACCACAAATTTATTTCCAATTTCATTTTTTTTTCTCCTCTAATTTGTTTCATGAATGAGATAAAAGAGATAATGATTTGAAAAGTCTACAAATATCCTGAGTTTGTAAATAAATGAGATAGTGCTATATTAATTTTTACCTAATGTCCTCTAACTTTAATTAAAATAGATAATGCATGAACCTATCTTGACCTCACCAAATAAGTTTGTTGCATGAACAAAATTTATAAAGAAAACACTAAAGCACCAAAAATATTATTGGTGAGGGAGAAAAATTGAAATCGAAAATGTACTTCCGGTTTATATCAGGAGTGTATTTTGATTTTATATATATTTTATCGATTGGTGTGCATGGGTATATTTCGAATTTGAGGGACATTTATGAAATTTCACGTGGTGAATAGAAAGACATGAAATGAGTTAAGAAATCTCCTTATATATCAAATCATCAAAGTATAACTATAAATTTACCATCATTCTATAATCTTATATATATCTCAAAACATATTTTCTTCCTATACTTCTACAAATTAGAAAAATTAAAATATTCTCTCATATTTAAATATGGAAAATGCTAACATATGTCATTGTCCCAAAGACAAGTTAATAAACTATTTGTAGAAATATTCTCTTTAACGTGTATTATTCAACGTTTTGAAACTTTAAATCGACTTTATTACATTTAATAATTATATTTAGATTTTTCTAATTATAGTATCATTAAAGGCACATGTTAGCATGACTCTTTAAATATAAAAGAGATGTGAAATTCAATAAAATACTATTTTTGTTTTTCTAAATTATAACAATAAAACTAACAATTGAAATAAATATTTTTAATCTTAAAATAGTTCTTACATAATTTTGAAATATAATTCACTTTAAGCTTTTGTGGATCCCGAACTCTATTATTTGAGAGGAGTTTCTTGGTTTCGACGAGTTGTATGCAGTCGAAGGTAGCTGACATGCTGGTGTGAAATATTGCATGTTGTAGTGAAAAAGGATCAAGCATGCAATGGTGAAGGATGCTAGGACTGATAGCATTGAATTGGACACAATTTGTTATGTCAATTGTTTAAGTTAGGTTATACCTTAAGTTAACACAATAGGTATATTATGATAAAAGTCCATTAGTTTAGTATGTTAAGTTTATTATAAATAGCATACTAGTATTCGGGCCGGTCCAGACCTTTTAGAGCCTTGGACAAATAATAAAAAAAGGTGGCCGAATAAAAAATTTGAGCAACTAACCTTGAATTTATATATTTTTATTTACAATTGTATTTTTCTCATTTGTTTTTGCGAGAGAGGAGAAAATCGTTATGTCAGCTTAAAGGGAAGGGTTGGTGATTATGGTTGTCATCGGAGGTGGCGACGCGATGTAGTGGTCGGCGTGTGGGAGACAATGGTTTGAAGAGTTAAAAAAGAGATACATACGTGAAAATGTGAAAACTTATTGAGAAATGTGATGTAAATTTTATATTGGTATTTATGAAATTAAAAGGAGATATTTTTTATATTTAAATTATAAACAATATTAAAAAATAAAAAAAATAGCTCTAAGTATGTCAATAGAATTTGCCTGATAAAAATATGATTTTTATATTTGCAAAGTTAATATCAAAGTGTTTTAATAAATAATCAACAAAATTTTAAAATTGTAAAATATAAGAATACCGGTTGATCCTATAGTTTTTAAACAAAAAATAATAAATTTGTATTTTAAAATTATTTTTAGAATAATGAAACTTTTAAATTTTAAGATATAATAATGAAACTTGAATTAAGTTGTTCAAAACAATTTTAATTTTAATAATTTAATCTATTATATATTTAATTATGTTGACTTAAATAAAAATAATACTAAATTTTAAGTTTAATTATTATTACAAATGAAATCTAATAAAATATTTTTATAGATAAAATAAAACTAAACATAAATCATAATATATTATATTTATCATATAAATATAATAATAAATAAAGTTTTATTTAAGCTTTAAATTTAAATTTAATTATTTCTAATATATATATATATATATATATATATATATATATATATATATATATATATATATATATATATATTATCAAATATCATTTTTTTTTTTTAAATATAAATTTCATGGCTATAAGCTTTTATGTTGTTATTATTTTAGCATAGAATAGAATATATGTGTGTGTGTGTGTGTATATATATATATATATATATATATATATATATATATATATATATATATATATATATATATATATATATATATATATATATATATATATATATTATATATAATTATTATTATAATTTTAACTAATCACCCGATTTTGAGGTTCTAGGCCATGGGCTTGGTTACTTGACCAAAAGCCGTACTAAAATATCACATCATTGCATATTGTAAATCTTAATTTAAAGTGAGAGGTTATTGTTATTCTTTATACTTGTAATATTGTCGAAGATAAATGAAGAATAACGGTTCATAACCAATCCTTGTGTTCATCGTGTTCTTCATTCTTTTTCTACCCTTATCGTGAAACAAGTCTATAGTTTATTTCAAGACATTCGATTCACAACAAAACTTATTTAAAATATAACATAATATACATTATTTTTTACAGTGTCTATATACTTTACTATAATATTCTTTTATATATTATCAAATAATAAACTAATGAAAAATAACTAAATACTACACAAAGAGATAATAAATTAAAACAGTAAAATGTTTTTTATTTTATTTTGGAAAAATAGTCTAACAAACCAATCATTACGTATTCACTTATATTAAGAATATTTCTCTCAAATTTCAAAAAATAAATGAGATGTCCAAATCTAAACAAAATAAAATATTTTTGTTTTTCTGAAATTATAGCAATAAAATTAACACTTGAATTAAATGTTTTTATCTTAAAGTAGTTCTTACACAATTTTCAAACATAAGGCACTTTAAGTTGATCTTAAAAAATAATATATTATGCAACAAAAATTAAAGTTTATAAAGTTCGACAAAATAGACATAAAGTTTATAAAGTTATTGAAAAATATATTTGATAATAATTGTAAATAAATTTTTAATTTTGTTTAACACTAGAAAATAAATACATATATTTAAAATTAAAGTAAAATATCTAATTAAAAGATAAGTGAAAAAAAAACCATGAGAATTAGAAAAACAAAAATACCACTTGAAACCTAAATTCGTATATCACTCAATTTACACGCATCTATTTTTTCAAATGAAATGTATATTTGTCTATTTGATTAATTTATGTTATTGTTTCTATTATAATGGACAAAAATAGTTTGTAATACAAATTTAGTAATCATATTTTGTAAAACCAACTCTTAATATATTTAAAATTAAATAAAATAGAGTGGAGATCAACTTCAAGAGTAAGTTTTTTTTTAACTCCTATCTTTGCATTTAAATTAGATTTAATCTAATGGTTAAAAATTGCAATAAGCATTAACCATTAGATTAAATCTAATTAAAATGCATAGATGTAAGTATAAACAAACTTACTTTTAGTAAGTTCACTACATAAAAACAACATGGCGGCTACAAAGACAAGCTTTTATCTAAAAAGCGGCGCCATAAGTTGTTAAAAATTTCTCTAAAAAGAGCTGCTAAAGGCTACCTTTAAGAATCACTTTTCAAAAGCCTTTAAAGGCTCCACCTCGAGCGCTTTTGAAAAGCGCTAAAGTCAATGAAAATATTAACCTTAGAAAGCTAGCTAAAAGCCAATGAAAAGAAAGCTTTGAAGGAAAAAAACTATTGGTAAAGGTGCACCTAAGCGCTTTTCAAAAGCGCTCTTATAGGTCATTTATAATTTTTTAAATAAAACTAATTACAAAGTCTGCCCTAATTACTTTCATATTTCCCTCTTTTCTGTTCTCTCTGCCACAACCATTGTTACTCACTCCGACTACTCCCTCACATCTACTACTACCGAGCGTGGTCCCTCGCCGCCGTCTCGTCATTAACCTTCAACGCTGGTTCCGACCGTGCGAAGAGAAGAGGTGAGCGAAGAGGAACTGATTTTGTTTTAAGCAGTGATAAAAAGTAGAAGAAAGGAGATTCACTTATCGAACCTAAAGCCGAGCCATTGTTGAAGAATCACCGGAGAAAATCTTCAACTCAGTTCGATTCACTTTATTCCTCTCTCGATTTTGTTGTTGTTTGCTGAAGTTTATTCATTCTTTGTTCTGGTGTTTTTTGTGATAAACTTATTATGTTAGGAACTGTATGAAGACATCTTGTTGTGTTAGGTTCGATCCGTTTATGAGTAGAAATGTTGTTGCCTGTGTTAATAATGCTAGGTTATTCTGAGTTATCAGTGTATGCTTAGGTAGTGTCGAAATGGGATGATAATGTTAAGGTATTTTTTGTTTTAGTTAAAGTTATACTGATTGATATTTGTTCTAGTTTCGATGAAGGTTTCATATCGCCGCGTTTACCCGCATAAGATATAACCGAGAAACTTATGGGGAAGCATGTCCTCTGTTTTGTGTGAATTTGAACGAGAAAAGTCATTTTATTTTGATTAATCGATTGGATTGTGGCTGCCTAGATTTGTTTTAGTCGATTAATTTTAAATTTTAAATCAATAACAGGAGCACTCAACTCCTAAATTTTACTACCATAACAATATAAAATAAGAACATACTTTCTATTGTAGTTTACAAACATATAGGATCCTTAATATTATGTTAAAAAATAAGATACAGTTAATTTGAATTTGAAAATAAATATTATCAATACTATTTATTTGATACTTAAAAACATAAAGCCATACTCAACTATTTATCAAAAAAAATTCTCTAATACTTATCATTTTATTTTATTTCAAATTAAAGTAACCTATGCTAAATAGAATAAAACTAAAGTATATTCTTTTTACTTTACAAATTTTTTTAGTTTATAGTTATTAAACAACTTAAGTTTAGTAGTGTATTTTAAAATAAGGTCTTCCTCCATTTTAAATTCAAAATAATTATCTAATTTATTCTAAAATTCATCCATGATATCTATATCTTTAAATATATACTATTATTTTGTTTAGAAATTATGTTAACTCTTGATAATTTAACTCTTAATGTGTCCACTGTTAGGCTACAAATCTGAAGAAAGTGATTTGAAGTTGAATTGAACAAATATCAAGCGTTTTTGGATTCCCGGTTTTCTTTGTGAGCGATAATCATGTTTAACGTTCGTTTACTTGAGTTTAAGTGTGTTTAGTACAATGTATAATGCTGATTTTTTACATGTACATTGAATACTAACTTGTTTTATCTTGTTTCTTACTTGTAAATATTCTTTTGTTCATATCATTCATGCAAGTTTCATTCGGTTCATTCTAATTCCATTGTAAATACGCATTGTTCATGTAAATTCATACATTCTAATTTCATTGAGCATGATTGGATTTAGGTAGTTAAACTATTATCTTTGTGAAATGTTGGTTTATTGTGATAATCTTGGTTCGATTGTGATAATTTGATTCCACTATTACGCTACAAATCTGAAAAAAGTGTTTCGATCGATATACAAATGTTATGTTTTTTAATTCCGGTTGTGATTTGTTTCAAATTTAGATGCATAGTTGCTTTTGGATGTACATTTATTCTTGATCTATTTTGAAATAGAGTTTATACATTTGGTTTGTGATATCGTTGTTGAGCTTGTTTTAATTCGACTTTGATCTTGGTTCATTATTGAAGATTAGAGGATGTTGGTTTGAGTGTAAATGTTGAGATAGTGATTATTGTTTGGGATTAGACTTAAATGAAATCGGTTTGTCATACGATTGTATTTCGATAGATGTTTGATTTATTTGTGTTGAATTTGAATTCGTTATTTAATTCTTACTTGTATTATGGAGGTTTGTTTGTTTGATTATGGCTTGTTGTGACTTGATTTATCATGTTTTGAGTTGAATTGAACAAATAGAATGCGTTTTTGGATTCCCGGTTTTGTTTGTGAAGCGATAATCATGTTTACCGTTGTGTTTACTTGAATTTAAATGTCTTTTATTACAATGTATATAATCTTGATTTTACATGTACATTGAATACTAACTTGTTTTGTCTTGTTTACGTACTTTAAATATTCTTTTGTTCTATCATTCATACAAGTTTCATCGGTTCATTCTAATTCCATTGTAAATACGCATTGTTCATGTACATTCATATATTCTAATTTCATTGAGCATGATTGGAATGTGAATTGAATAATAACTTGAGTTTCTTTGGTTTTAGTTTAATTTGTGAATTGAATTTCTAGAATGATCGATTACTTGGTTCTTGAATTGTTCATGTGCATCATATACGTTTCTTAAATTGTTTTATATGTTATGACTTATCCTTGATGTTGTTTTATATATCAATGCTCACTCTCGTGTTTAAAGTAAGTCTTACCTTCTCGTTTCAACTTCTCGACGTTCTTTGTTGATTAATCTGAGTAAATTTATTCCTCAAATTCTTGGTATTGTGATGAATTTGTCAAATGAAGTGAATATGTTGCGTTTTCTTGCTCTGGATCCATTCCGTGTATACTTTGTGTTTTGACAGAAACGCATTATAATGTTTTGTGCCCTAATTAGTTGTTTTTGGTTAGCTTAATTAGTAAAACCATGGATAAGACATGAATGTATTCCAATCGATTATCGAAAAAGTACGAGAATGGGGTATCGGAATTCGTTAAGTTTGCTGTTGTGCACGCCAAAGACCCCAGTCAAATGACATGTCCTTGTTTGGGTTTCTGTTATGGGAGTCGGGTTGACGTTTGTGCCCTAATTAGTTGTTTTTGTTTAGATTAATTAGTAAAACCATGGATAAGACATGGATGTATTCAATCGATTATCGAAAAATGCGAGAATAGTGTCAGAATTCGTTAAGTTGCCGTTGTGCATGCAAAAGACCCGGTCAAATGACATATCCTTTTTTGGGTTTACATTATGATCGGGTTGGCGTGGTTCGATGGACATCGCATTGTCTGGTATGGAATTGATAGAGTTATACATGTTGGAATGCATGGTGAGAAAAGTAGCGGGAATGTTGAATCGGGGATATCGACTATGCTTCAACGACAATTGCCAGAGATACATACGATTATGATCGAGTCGAAGAGATTGCAGAAGAACTTAAAGAAGATCTTAATGATTGACCCAAAATGTTTGAGAGGTTGGTAATACGGAGAAACCGTTGTATAATGGTTGTACAAAATTCATAAGTTAAATCTGCGATATTAAAGTTGTAAAACTTAAAAAGGCGGGCAATGGATGGATGGGATAAAAGTTTCACCGAGTTATTAGCCCTTATGAAGATATGTTACGGAGGACAATGTTCTTCCCAATCGAGCGTGTGAGGCCAAAAAATATGTTGTACTCTATTGGATGAGCTATGATAAATACATGCTGTCAAGCGATTGTGTTTTGTTTGAAGCAGTATGCATCGTTAAATGAGTGTCTAAATGGTGCTAAATATAAGAAAAAGTTGTCCTGACAAAGTCTTATAATTTTCTTATAATTCCGAGATTTAGGCATGTATCATAGTGAAACCGATTCAAGACACTTGACTTGGCATGCGAGATGAAGAATTATTGATGGAAAGTTTTGACATCGGTTAGATTCACCATAGTGGATGAAAATTGATAATGATTATCTGAATTTGGAAAAGAAGCAAGAAACCTTACGGCTTGGCATTGTCTGATGGAATGAACCCACCGTTATTCAAAGTATCGCATAGCACATGGCACGTGATTCTTATGATTTATAACCTACCTCTGTGGCTATGTGAGCGTAATACATGATGTTATCTATGTTAATTTACGGGCCTAAACAACCGAGAATGACATAGACGTATACTGGAACCTTTAATAAGATTTGAAGATTTTGTGGGGAGGCAATTGTGGATGTTTATGATGGGTATAGGAAAAAGTTTCAACTTGAGGGCGATGTTGTTTTGGAACAAATAACGATTTTCCGACATCAAGAAATCTATCCGAATTATAGCATTAAAGGTGAAAAAGTGTGTCTGTGTGAAGATGGAACGTCGATGCGATTGAAAGCTTGTTAGAAGAATGTCTTTCTCGGTCATCGTAGATTCTTAAATTCTAAACATCAATATCATGGATGGAAAGCGTTCAACGAGATACCAAACAACGTGAGCTCCGCTTTGGATTGACGGTGATCAAATTTTTGAAAAGGTGAAATATGTGAATATTCGGTTTGGCAAGTCTTTTGCACATAAAAGTTGTCACAGTGGGTGGAAGAAGAGGTCCATTTTTTGAATTTCCATGTTGAAATCTTTGTCGTAAGACATTTTCTTGATGTTATGCATATTGAAAAAATGTATTTGTGATGTTATTGGTATGTTACTCAATATAAAAGGGAAGTCTAAGGATGGCCTTAAAGTATGGGAGGAAATGGTAGAGATGGGAATAAGAATTGAATTGGGACTCGTGAAGAAAGGAAGACGAACATATCTACCACCTTCTGTTTACACTCTATCTAGAAAGAAGAAAAATATTGTGTAAGTTCTAAGTGAGTTAAAGTTCGAGAAGGATACTCATCGGATATTAGAAGACTTGTGTTTTTGAAAGACCTCAAGTTAAAGAGTTTAAAGACGCATGATTGCCATGTTATAATGGAACATTTTCTATCGATAGGTATACGTTCTGTTATGCCAGAAAAAGTAAGAAGCGCAATAACTAAACTGTGTTTTTTCTTCAAGTCAATTTGTAGTAAGGTGATCGATCCTGAGATCTTACCAACTTTGCAAAAAGAAATAGTTGTTACTTTGTGTGATCTTGAAATGTATTTTCCTCCCTTGTTTTTTGACATAATGGTTCATCTTGTCCTTCATCTTGTGAAAAGAGACAAAATTGTGTGGACCGGCTTATGAGATGGATATACCACATTGAGCGTTAAATATTAAAGGGTGTGAAAATCGGTCGACCCGGAGGGTTGCATTGCCGAATGATACATTGTTGAAGAAGCGGTTGAGTTTTGTACTGAATATCTGTCAAATGTTCAATCAATTGGACTCCCCAAATCTCATATTTTGAAAAAGAAGATAAGAAATAATTGGAAATAAAGTTGTGGCGTTATCAAGGGTCGAGCGGGATCGAAGTGCATTTGTATGTTACACTGTGAGATTGAGGTTGAGCCGTGTTGAAAATGCACAAGGTGTTCTTCAAGATTTAAATCCGAATAGAAATAAAATTGGAAAGTACGAGCACAATCAAGTTTTATACCATGTCGCACCCAAAATTTACCTCCTTATCATAAAATTTCTTGGATTTCTTTGCAAGGCATGAGCTTAGAATGCGGTTGTGATGATTCTTGGTTCTAAGTTAGATCGCCTTTTGGTTTAATATATGATTGAAGTTCCCTATATTTGAAATAAGTTGTAGTACAAAGGTTGGAATTACGATCATAACATTCTGGTTTCCTTGATTCATCTGATATTTTGATTCGGATTTGAAGATTGAAGTTTGAATTTGAGATTGATTAGAATTTGGATTTGTGGCTGATTATTTGGTGCATTAAGTTTTAGATTCGTTCAAAAGCTTATATGTTTATGGTGACACGAGTTAATGCAAGCAAAGTTTGGAACATCCCTTCAAGCTTAATTTATTGTTTCGACCAGAATTAATTTAAACATTGATTCAAAGTACATTCAAGTATTGTACAAAGAAAAAAGTCAAGTTCGTTCGAGACTTCGTGAAGTTAGAAGAACTTAATTTGTGTCAATCAGAATTGACCATTTTCAAGGTGATTCAAGAGATTTAGATCAAATAATGGGTTCGGGATTCAAAGTTTGGTAACTCAAGAATGAATAATGGTAAGATTCATTGCGTTGAATTTCTTAGAATTCATAGTTTATGACATTCATCGTTTATACCATTTCAAATACCTCATTTTGGATTTCTTTCAAAATTCATTCAAGGTTCAAAGGTCTATATCATCACCAAGTTCAATTAACAAGAAAAACATTATTTTTATTTATTTATACTTCGAAAAAGTCATCTTCAAATACAAGATCAAAATCAAGGATTGCCATTTGTTCAAGATTCAAATCATTAGTAAAGGAGTTGGAATTGCAAATTCCAATTTGAATTGATGATCTACAAATTCACAAGTTTTTTGCAAAAGGGAACTTACATACTTTTTATAAAGTATTGATAAATATGAGTCAATAACCATCCAAGTGTGAGTTTCACCCAAATATTTCCAAACTCATTACAAATTCCTTCAAGAATCAAAATACTTTCTCAATTTTTCTCAATTTACAAGAGACATTCAAGTCCTATCTAAGCTCTCAAGTTATATCACCATCTTTTTTGCCATAAGAAAGTTCCAAGTTCTAATACTTAATTCCTAATTGCATCGACATTGGGCACATGACACAAATTGAATTTCAAAATATCATTCATTCAAGTTCTATATCATAGAAGTTACAAGTTTGTTACAAGGATGTTTTTAGTTTACAATTTCTACAAAAAGTTTTAAATCCTAAAAAATAAACTTTCGTAGCATCTTCAAATCATCACGTTCTTTGTGCCAAATTTCACCATTTGATCTTCAAGATCTCCTATTTACTTTCTCCATGTTCAACCTCGCCATTTTTACGATTCATGAAACAAAACAAAAAGGAATGGTTAGTGATCGAAAATGAAAATTTGAAACGCAAGCAAGAAAATTATCAAGAGAACTATTCTTTCTCAAACTCATCATTAGCGTTTGTATTAAGGAATCAGGTTTACGGGTTTTCATCGTGTTCAACTAACAAAAAAGCCTCATGAAATCAGGATTTCAAGATTCAATCATTGGCCAAGAATTCCAATTGCAAATCACAGAAAGAAACTAATTGGTTCACAAAAAGAGGTGTAACTCAGAAAAATTCATCACAGTTACAACATAGTAGTAAAAAAGGAGGCAAGTACAAAAGACAGAAAACAACATTTCCAGCCCAACATTACATCACAGTACAGAAAGTCCAGCATTCAGAAAAAATTATAGTAAGCCCAACAGAAAAACCACAATCCAGAATGTAACAGGCCTGTTAAGCAAAAATCAAAGGGGGCAGCAACAGCAACAAAACCCTAATGGCTCAGCAGTATAAAAGATACGAATGCAGTTTGGGAACCATAAACCTTTGTTCACGCATCCCTTTGTTCGAGAGGCAAAAGCGGTAACCTAGCAAGTGTACTATTCCCACAAACCCTAGCAGGTAAATCATCTTCCTCCATAGTTACGAACACCAAAAAAACTCAGAAACAACCAAAGTCAAAGAACAAAAACAACAAACCAATGATAATCACAAAACCCTAATTAACTATCATCATTTTCCCTAAACTAAAACCCTTAAGAATCAAGAAAGCGAAGAGGAAAAAGTTATCGCATAGACAAATAAAGCCATGAGTCAGAAGGATCTCACGGGGTTATGACCGTAGGCACTGCTTATGATTGAGCTCTCAACCTTGCCTCCAAAAGATCGATTTCAACATCAAAAAGCCCAAATCATCGCCGTCACCACCAATCATCATCATTGGAAGGTTAGGGTTTTATAAATCCCCTTCACGATCTACAATAAACCGCGAGTCATCTGCAAAATCAAACACCAGAAACATAAGGAGGAGAAGGAAACGAAGCGGAAAATGCAAGAAAATTGGGTTTCTGGGCCATGTCGCCGCCGTCACCGTCGTGAGGTGATTTACAACAGGCGCCATGTTTTTCGTGAGGCAGTTCCTAGAGAGATGAGAGAGTTCCGTCGTGTTTAGAGACAGAGGAAATAACGTAATGAGCCGTTCCCGTTTCCGTTTCTGTGTTTTTTTTAATTAATCCTCTGTTTTGGTTAAATAGAAATTTAAGTGGGGTTTAACATGGTGGTGACACTTGTCACCATCCTTAAGTAAAAATTCCTTTTTTTATTTTATTAATCATAATATGTTTTATCCATGCTGCCACACATCCCATGCCATCTCACCATCGGATCACTTGAATCTTTCGGTTTCTTGATCGTTGATCGATATGGCCCTCCACAGCCTTTCCTTCTCTTGGTCTCCATTTGGATTTTCTTGAAGGCTTATTGGGCTCAGGATTTTTATCTCTGGTTCTTTTCACACCCCCCAAATCTGCTGCATACAGGCTATTTCTAAACTTAATCTTTTATTATTATTTATTTATTTGCAAATAAACTGTGATAATTTGTATTAAATAATTATTAGTCATAGATAATTTTTATTTGACAATTTCCGATTAAACAATTAGTCGATTTTATCAAATAAAAAAGATCTAGTCTAACAATTATTTAATTTTTTAATTGTATTGTTTGATAATTATTTATCTTTTTTATACGCTTGTACGATTTATTCACCATTATACACGTCACGCACAATTAATATAAAAACAACTCTGATTTCTTTTGATTGGCTCATAAGCCAATTTCCTAAAGGGTCTCATAGTTGGGGATGGGCATGGCCATCCTCACAAGATTAATTAAAGCCCTTGTTGCTTGGATTAATCATAACCCAAATAATTATTGGTCCGCATACCAATTTTACATGCACGAGTGTCTGATAGTTGGGGATAGGAGCACCTATCCTCACGAGGTTAATTAAGTCCATATACTTAATTAATCATAACCCAATTCCATTTCTCTTTTGTTCGCGTACCAAACCTCAAAACACTTTTAAAAATCAAACTAATTAATTGAACTTGTTTTCTAAATTAATTTTCATAAATAAATAAAAAAACATTTTGATGGGGTTTGTTTAAATTGTTAGATGTTAGCCTAATAATTTAAACAAATTTGAAGTTTTTTAGGTTGTTAGATGATAGCCTAATAAGCTAAAAAACTTCTACCCATGTTTTAATAAACAAAAACTTAGTGTTGTGGCATTCGGTTAAATTGTTGGATGATAGCCCGACGGTGTCATACCCCAAAATTTGCCCTCCTATTCCTCAAATACATTTCATACATCCATACTCAAGGATTCCTCAAGGGTTGATCAGACAAACCCTCTCCTAGACAATCAACCCAAACTAGGGTTTGGCTATTCTCGGATCGAGGATGTTCCAACATCTCAATGGTCATCATGCCTCCTCATATGCTTCAAAGAATCTCCATGTCAAGTTTCAAGCCTCACAAGTCAAATTTCCTCAGACAATTGCTCAGATGGTTGAAAATCAGTTGTATTGGACAAAAAGTCAACTGTGGTCAACATACAGTCAAACTTCATGATTTTTGGTCAACATCCTCATTTTGAAGTTACATTCATCATTTGATCAAGGTTGATCATGATTCATCAAGAAAACTCAAGATTTGCTCAAAAGTCACTTTCCAAATAAGGTTTTCAATAAAAGTCAACTAAACTTTGGTGAGCATAACTTCTTCATACTTTCTCAGAAATTTTTCCACCACCTCTCATTTTGAAGGAAATTCAATTCTCTACAACTTCATGTCTCACAAGAATGTTCAAAAATGCTTCATTTGGAAGGTATGGATCAAATATACAGGTCCTTTTCAAAGTCAACAAAAAGTTAACTTTTGTTTTGAAGTTTTATTGAGCAAAAACTCCAATTGAGATGAAACCAAAGAGGTTGATTAGAAGACACTTAGAGCTTTCTAAAACGTCCAAGAACACTCAAAAATGTGGAAAATTGAGCAAAATGCACCTTGTACAAGGTGGGCATTTTGAAGAATGCACAAAAGAAATACTTGTGAAAATCAAAATTTTGCAAATGGGCCTAGTTTTTCTTCATTCAAACTTGTTCCTTAGACAATTTGGAACATCAAGCCAATGCCACGAATTTTTAGCTTTATTTTTCTATTTAATTTGAATTTTATTCATTTAAAATCAAATTAAATTAAAAATAGGTATAAAATCAAAATTAAGTGCAACATTGATTTTTCTCTCATACTTGAGATCCAAGTAACTCACAAGGTGGCAAATTTCAAAATTTGCATAGATTTGCAAGAATTTGATTGAAATTTGATCAAAAAGGAAGATTTGATTTCATACAAAATCAAATATTTTTTACGATTGATCATTATTTGTTCTTCAATTCAGCCCAAAATCCATCCATTATAAATATACAATGCATATCACATCGAAAGAAACGGAAAAATTGCCTCAAGAACCTAACCTAAGTCAAAAACCGTGTTCTTAAAGCAACTTGCAGCCTTGGTTTTAGCTCGTTTCAATTGATTCTAAGCCTTGCATTGCATTCCTTGGTGTCTTTAAATCGATCCAGACCTTTACAACACTCAAAAACATCATGATTCACGAACGATTTGGTTTGTTCTTACTTTTTCAAAATTGAATTCATTATTCATGCATTATTAACGTGTTTTGATGTTTGTTTTGTGTTTAGAACAAATTTGCAAGCTTTAAAGGATGATTTAATTGCATTTCCATGGCTTGGATCAAAATACATCATGTTTAGGGTTTTACGGTTCGAATTAGGGTCTCTAAATAGGATAAATTGAATAAAACCGATACCACCATCGTGCTTTCGAGAATGAAGTTTCTAATCGAACCATGGCTTTAGATTTCATTTATATTTGTATGGAGTTTTGAGATTTACATCGGACCTTAGCGTCGGCGAGTTTAGCCGACGCAAAATTCTGAAAATTCAAACGAAGAAGATGATGTTCTTGGCGTGAATTTGAACTCCCGGAGGCGATTTGGTTTAAAAACAATTCATTTCATTCTCTAAACACGTGGGCGCTCTAGCTTCGGTTGGTCATGGCAGCGCGTTCTTGACGAGAGGACAGAGTTGATTCCCAACCATGGCATTTGTTTTAAATTAGAAAACTAACATATTTTTCTATTTTCAATTTTCTTTAATATTTTCATGTTATTTTAATTTATCTTTAATATTTTTATCATGCATCTAAAAAACTCAAAAATATTTATTGAATGTTACCCGACATGTAAGGTGACACTTACTTTATAAAACCATAGGAAATGTATCAAATTTTCTTAACATATAACTGAATGCCTATTCGTAATAACATTTAAATTATATACACATGAAGAGAAATAAAAAGTATACTATATCAATAACACAAGTATTAGTTACACACAATCAAAACATGCATTTCATCTTCTAAAATCATGCATCTGACCAAGTAATGTCAAGGCCACCCCATTGTTCTTTAGGCACATTTAAAGCTTTCCACAGCTTTGGAAGCATCAACAATATTGTTTGGACATGGAGGTTGGTAGTCATGTTCATCACACCCCTTTGTAGAGTCACACTCGTCAACAACCATAGCCACCACACTTTTCCATTAGCACTGATGGTAATGTTTTTGAGGCACCTGCTCTCGTGGTTTGAACCATCCTGTGGAAAGTGCAACTACTGGGTATCGTCGGAATGATACTGCTTGTCACATTCTGAAGGGCCGCCTCCATCTCCACCTTTTTGAAACTGTGAGTGAGATATGCTTTGGTGTAAGTAGATACAGACGGAGAACATTGATAAGTTGTGTACATTTTTCCTTGCACACAACAATCAGAATCATTCTCTTGATTGCATTGTCCTGGAGGACTTTCTTTCCTTGATTCTACCGCTAGGACGGCAGCTCTGAGCTTTAGAGGGTACACAAGTTGTCAATATGAGACAGACAAACAATACAAAAACTTTGGGGCAAAATCTCTTCATTTTGGCTATGCAACTATGTTTTTCCTCTTTGTTGTTGTTGTTGTTAATGTTTGATGATTTGGATGTAATTTAAGTGGTATATATAGAAACTCCACTATGTAAACATAGCAAAAGAAAAAGATATATACAAGTTAGATTTTGAGTCAAAGGTATGTGTTTATTTCTACATCACTATAGGATC